>CAUYON010151850.1:0-12489 GCA_963573935.1 Arctocebus calabarensis | reverse complement strand
TACATATGCTAACAAAGAGGGAGATACCTTAATAGCTATTATGGCAACCCAGATTAAACAGTTGGAGGACCAGGTGAATAGCCTAATGGTTAGAAGCATTATAGATCACTCAACACTACCCACAGCACTCCCTTATGAGAACAGTCCCCCCATAACTTTGGTTATGGAAGCTCTGTTACAGGGTTGACAAACAGGTGACTTTACTTTTGAAGATACTTTGGGGTTTTTCCCTGTTACGGTTACTGATATTCCTCCTAGTCCACAATATCCTCAAGGGGGCCAGAATTTTAGTCACTATATGATCACTTTTAAGATTCTAAATGATTTAAAACAGGCTGTAACACAGTATGGCATGCAGTCCCTGTTTTCTAGAGGCCTATTACAGGGACTTGCACAGAGCAGTGTCTTACTCCTTATGACTGGGACTTACTTGAACTGTTCTTGAATCTGGACAATATTTCCAGTTTAAGACTCAATGGAAGGAAGAGGCTGATTTAATAAGTTGCCAGAACCAACAGAGGAATGTTCCCTAAACTTTAGAACAGCTCACTGGCTCGGGTCAGTGGATGGGGATCCTGAGGCAAATCTAATATGATGACATAGCAATAGTACAGACAAGGTTGTGCTGTCTTTGAGATTGGGAAAATGTTCAGGATCCAGGAGATATCTCTAAATCTTTTATTAAGGTGATTCAATCTGGAAATGAACCTTACGCTGCTTTTCTGGCTTGATTAAAATCCTCAGTAGAGAAAGCTGTTGCCCAGCTGGAATTTAGAGACATGCTTTTTAGACCTTAGCATTTGAGAATTCTAATTTTTAATGTCAAAGAGTTTTGTATCCTCTGAGGGCACAAAATTCTCCTCTCTGGAGAAATATATACAGGCATGTTTTGATGTAGGAACAAAATTTTATAAAGCTAATATTTTGCTACTACCTGGAAAGATGTGTTCAAATCAAATTTTTTTAAATGCTATAATTTTGGGAAGCTGGGCCATATAAGAAAGAATTGTTAGAAAGGGAAAAATAATCAGAACGGCCATCTTTCAATTGGTAATCAAAAGATACAAAGAGAATGTAATCTCCCACGTGTATGCCTCAGGTGTAAAAAGGGGTTCCACTGGGCAAAGGACTGCCACTCTCAATTAAATAAGAATGGAACCACTTTACATCAGGGAAAAAAATCACTTGGGCCCAACCTGGGGCCAATGGGCAAAAAAATACATGTATGGGGCTCTACCTACTCACCACAACTTCAGCCCATCCAATCTTTTTTGCATGTCAACCCAGGTAACACTGCTTTATATTTAATAGCATGTGATAATATTCTGTTACTTCCCAACATGGGAATAAAGAAATTAAGAACAGGAATATGTGGTCCGATTACCCCCAACTGTTTTGGATTATTGCTAGGAAAAAGCAATTTAACCTCCCATGGAGCACTTGTCTATACAGGTATTATTAATAGTGAGTTTTGGAGGGAAATACAAATCATGATTTCAGTATTTCAGCCAACTCAAATTTTAGCAGTACAAATGATTGCCCAATTGCTGCTTCTACCTTACGTTAAGAGACAAAGCCCCGGTAGAAAATGTACTGGTGACTACAGCAGTATAAACATTATTTTTTAGCAAACATCTATGGATAAGTATAAGCCTCAATTGACACTCACCTTGAAAGATAAACTTTTTATTGGCCTATTAGATACTGCCCCTGTTGCGTGAATGGAGATGCAAGGGACAGTAGCTTTGCCCCAGGTGCAGAACTCATACCTATAATTATTAGGGGAAATACAAGAAACAGACTACACACTCTCCAGGTGGCGTGTAGCAAATTGCCTTTATTCTGGTCCACCTTATATACACTGGTGGTCATGTACACACTTAATCAATGATCTATAGTTTTTTCCCATTACCTAACTTCTTCTAACTATAATCAACTAGCGGAAAAGCATTCACTCTACAAATCAACACAATACTTTCTGTTTTTACATTCTTCTTAGACATGCGTCATCTTTTGAATATAGGCTCTAAATAAAGATCATAAAGAGCTGCAAGGGAGACTGTTGAATGAAACCCCTCAAGCACACACTTAGTTAACCTAAAATGGATTTATGACTTTGTTTTTCTACAGAGCAGAAATCTTTAGGCCCCAAGACATTATGTACAGACAGACATATGTCATCCTCTGATCTGTACCACCAGGGGTGGGGTTGTCGGCCCCTAAGCACCTGGGCTTAACGGAAGCATACTTTACTGTTTTTATGGACTTTTACCTCTGAACAAACAGCCTCTGTGTATGCTTCAGGGAGAGCCCAGATTTCTTGCTTTTGTACTAGCAAGAGCCATTTTAACCCATTAAAGGCTTGCCTTTGTGTGGCTTATGTAGGGTGGTCTTCTAACCCTACAGCCCCTGATGTCTCCATCATAGCTTTGAATCAATGGTCTAAGGAGTGGCCTAAACAGATAGTTGATGTCACTTTTATAGGGGTAGAAACTTTAAATTCTGTTTTTCAATGTACATTGCTTTTAACTCCTTTGGGACCAGATAATCAAAATGCTCAAATTCAACCATACATAGCTGATATTGCCATTAACTTGTGGGATCATGATTTGCTTCAACAATGGAGAACAGTGGTTACCATACCCTCCTCTCATACTAATTCTTTTCAGATGTCAAATTTAGCATCGAGGACACTGCCCCAAAATATGCTCTCAAGTTATCTTGGAAGAGCAATAATACAGTGTGGGTGTAGCAGTGGCCATTAACTAAAGAAAAACTGAATGCCTTAACAATCTTTGAACCAAGAGCAAATAGAGCAAGGACATATTGAACAATCCACCAGTCCTTGGAATTGTCCAGTCTTTGTTATAAGAAAGAAATCAAGTAAATGGAGAATGCTTCATAAAGTCAATGAAACGCTTATTCCCATGGGTCCCCTGCAACCAGGGCTCCCTTTACCCTTTATGATTCCTTCTAATTGGTGTTTGTATGCTATTGATTTTTAAAGGATTGTTTTTTCACTATATACATACATTCTGAAGACTGGCGTCATTTTTGCCTTCTCTGTTTTTTCCTATACTCAACAGAAACCCTACCAGCATTTTCAGTGGAGAGTTCTATTGCAGGGTATGCTAAATAGCCCCACCTTGTGTCAGCATTCAGTGGATCAACCTTTACAGTTCACTAGAAAGAAATATCCTACAGTTTATATCATTCCTTACATGGATGACATTTTATTTGCTAATCAGATTTTGCCAGTTTTACAGGACATGTTTAAGCAAGTGGTACTTGCTTTAAAATCTTATGATCTTCAAATTGCTTCTGAGAAAATCCAAATACTTCCATGAATACTCACTTAGGATTTGAGTTAACTCAAACTCAAATTTTCCATAACAAGTTAAGCTTTGGTTAGATTCCTTATCTACTTTGAATGACTTTCAAAAACTGTTGGGTCATATTAATTGGTTACATCCTACCTTATGATGTAATACAAACTTACTCTCTGACTAATCTTTTTAAAACTCTGGAAGGTACTTTGGACTTGACTAGTCCATGTTTACTCACTTCTGAGGCAAGAAAGGAATTGCAATTAATCAAAAAAGAGTTTGCCTTGAAAGCATTAGATCGGGTTGATGTTAGATTTCCATTTCAACCAATAATCATAGCCACTGTTCACTCACCAACCAGAGTTATCTATCAAGAGAACACCCTTCTAGAATGACTGTTTCTTTCTAATAAAACTACATAAAAATGGCAACAATATTTAGATAAAATTTGTTAACCAGTTGCCAAAGGCAGAAATAGAATTTGTCAACTCTCAGGCTATGATCCTTATTCTATTATCGTTCCTTTTACATAAATCTTAACAATGATGGAAACACAGCTGATGAGTGTTTACTAGACATCTCTTACCCAGCCACGATCTTCTCAGATAAAACCACCCATTTTCTATAAAAAACCTGATATATCTGAATGGAAACCTGGCTATGTGCTGCAATGGAATAGAGGTTTTGCTAATATCATTACAGAACAAGAAAAGCAATGGCAGCCTGTCTGCTAGACTAAGCCTCATTGTGAACAAGAGACTTCCCCAGCCCTTTGAACTCTTCTACTGAAACAAGGTTTCCTCATCCCAGTCTAAACAGGGATCTCCAATCTCCTGAGCTGGAGTAAATTTCAAGAAAGGAATACCCTGGCATTTTATTCCAAAATAAAAAGATTTTCATTTACTGTGAAACCTGGATTGATCACCTCTGGGAAACCTCTAACTTCCCCCCCTATATCATCATCCAGTTTCAGCAGGAAGTAGTTTCAAGTGGTCAACGTCCTTTTTCCCACCAGCAGTTGGAGCTTCTATTCAGAGAGGAAGAATTGATACAGGGTTCCACCCTTCAGGGAACCCTCCATTATCTAGGCCCAGGTGAGGTAAACATGCATCCTCTGGGCTCTAACAAGATCAGAAACAAAAGAAGCCAGCTTCTGAGGTGGTTGATATGCAGAGGTAAATCCACACCAGCAAACTTCTTATTCCTAGCAATAATTACCTTGACATCAGCAAAAGTGGAAGAATTTCATTTATTAAACCTATATGGAAGCGATCCCCATTCCTTTCACCCTTAAGAGTATAATCTGTCACAAGAATTGAAATTATAAACACTGTCAACAGTGCAGTTACTCCTTCTCCTTTCTCTTCTGTGAGGGCCCTCATCGATTTTGTTGGAATAACTTTGTTACTTATTTTGTGCTTTATGTTCCTCTGCTTAGCAGGAAAGATAACTAATAGATAAGAACAACAGATGAAACAGACAATTGCAGGTCTCTCCCTTACCTGTACAGCAGCAATTCTCAACCTGTGGGTTGTGACCACTTTGGGGGTCGAATGACCCTTTCATAGGAGTCACCTAAGACCATCCTGCATATCAGATATTTACATCATTATTCATAACAGTAGCAAAATTACAGTTATGTAGTAGCAATGAAAATAATTTAATGGTTGGGAGTCATGAAAACATAAGGAACTGTATTGAAGGGTTGTGGCATTAGGAAAGTTGAGAACCACTCCTGTACAAGAATATCTTAAACCAAAAAAAGGGTGACATATAGGAGACTGAGTACCTGGCTTACAGGAGCAGCCACCAGCTCTTGAAGAAGGCGTTTGGAGGGTGATGATCTCCTAGCCAGCATGGAGGTGTTTTGCACCCCAGAGACAAGCCCTCAAATAGCTGCATGAGTTAATAAGATAAGATCAGTAGCTTGTTACCAAGCTAGTCTTATACTTTTTAACATTCATTGGGCAACAGGATGGGAATTAAGCCTGGGCAGAAAGAGCACTTAACAACCATTAAACATGTAATCCTCACACATGGGCCCTGACTCCTGTTGTATGAGTCTTCAATAAAAGGCCAAGGTAGAGGTTTCTCTAGGCTTTCAGAGGACAGATGGGAAGCCCACCTCTTGCAGGCATGTACCTTCAATCCGTGTCCTGGCTGTTTTTATTAATGCGGTGATGGGGTGCCACAGCAGGCACTGACAATATTTATTATAAATTGGTGTTGGATTTTGTCATGCATGAAATGGAGAAAATCTTTTGATTCTTCATTTCATATAATCATGTGACTTTTATTTTTTATTTTATTGTTGAACTAGCACTATGTAACTAGACTAAATATCCCATTTGGGCATGAAGTTTTATTTGTTCATACCTGATGGTATTTCAATTTGCTAATATTTTGTTAAGAATTTTGGCCTGAGAGCCAAGAGAGAAGGTTGAAGAATGCACATCAACCATGCTCAGGCAAGCTGTGACCCCAAGGATACAAACAAAAGGTACAAAAGCCATTGCCAAGCAGATGGGAGTCTCCTCCTCCATGAGAACAGCTTGCAGTATACTTTCCATGAACAAGTGAGCAGAGTTCTAACATTCTCCCATTTTATCCCATGGGAGATATCCTCAAAATCTGGACCTCCTTCCCCTACTAGGGTGCCATGGCACTCTCCTGCCAGGCATAAAACTATATAAAACTGTATATATTCTCTACCTGCAATTCTGAACTCCCAGTACTCCCCTCCACTCTCACTTTGAGGTCTGAAAGCCTGACCCCATGGAGTCCAGATTCTTGGGCAATTTCTCGAGAGGTGTGGACAGTGCGTGGGCTGTTGCTGGTCTGTGCTGATTCTACAGCACAGGGTAAGGAGAAAATGGTGAGCTGAAGGAACCATACAGGAAAGGGAAAAGCAGTACTCCTTGGCACAGAGCAGCAGTAGCAGCAGTGGGAACAATAGGGCTCAAACCTTTGGGGATATTTTGGAAGGACACATCCTCTCCCTGGGTAACCAGAGAAAGCCAGGCATCTTCTCCAGTGGCAGACACTGGCAGAATAGATCTAGGGCAGTAACACAGGCCCCATAAGCAAAGGGTATGCCCGAGGCAGTACCATCCTGGGCAGACTGTGGCAGAATGGAGAATTGAAGACACATGTGAAGAGATGGCAAACTCCCAGGTGGGGCTGAGCCAGAGGACTGCTTTAGTTAGCCTAAGAAACGTCCAGCCCTCAGGAGATCATAGCTAAAACAAAGGCAGCCAGGCCAAGGCTAGAACTCTGAGCTGAGTGTGAGCCACATGCGCCCCAACACACACTGCAGGGGAAACAGAAACACCAGCTCTGGGCAGTGGCACAGATCAGGGCTGAGTCACAGTTTCTGTGAACTCAAACAGTGCCTGTTCTGCAGGGGAATATAGCCAGGACAGAATCACAAATTCTGTGCAAATATAAGTGTCTGCAACATTAATCAGCAGTGGGGCTAGGAATTGAGTGAACTGCCCCAGCTTCCATTAACCACTCAAGGTTGTTGGGCCTCACCTTCCCTGGCCAGATGATGAAAGAGTGCAGAGGTGGGGAAGCAGGCATGAACCTTCCCAGACTAATTCATTTACTGGGGTGGGGGGAGTCCTTCTGACTCCACGGAGCACCAGAACAAGTCATACTTGAGCTGCCAGCAGACACTTGCTATCTGGTTGCCAGAGAGCGTTTGAACTCCCTTACTTGAATCCAGGTGCTGTCTGAGACAATTGATTCGGAGCTCTCAGACTGGACCAATCACACAAGGACTATCCAAAGTGGTACCCTGAGTGTGTGGTTGTGGGAAGGTTTGATTGTCCTTTTCCAGTTGTTGCCCATAGGGGGCAGGATGAATTAATCACTGGTAGTTTTCCAAGACTGAGACTTCAACCCAGACGAACTGGTTCACTAAAGTAGGACAGAGACTAGCTGAAAACTAGCCCCACCACACCAAGTAGGTCCCCAGTCTCGTAAGCTGTAGCACTGTACAGGTCCTTTGCAAGGCTCTGGGGGAAAAGGTACAGACACCAGTCACAGGTCTGGGATAAAAGGCTGGTTAATCACTACTCCAGGAGCCCACCAACACAACTTCACCTTATCTGCTCATCTAAACAAATGGTATAAAATAATCATTGGGCAGAATCAGCAGAAAAACTCTGGTAACATGAATAATCAGAGTAGATCAACTTCCCCAAGGAAAGATATGGCGAATACAACTGAAAATCCTATTTACAGACAAATGGCTGAGATGTCAGAAATCGAATTCAGAGTTTGGATTACAAATAAGATTAGCAGAATGGAAGTAAACTGGGAATTAAAAATTCAAGGAGCAATTCAAAAGTTGTCTCAAGCATTCAATGATTCAAAGATAAAATCACCAAATATTTTGACACACTGAGAACTGAGATAAGAAATTGCAGCCCTCAAAGATCTGAGAAATCCAGTCGAATCTCTCAGTAAAAGAATGGAGCAAGCAGAAGAAATGATTTTTGACATTGAAGACAAACTTTTTGAATGCCCACAAGTGCTCAAAGAGAAAGAGAAATGGAGACCAAAAATGCATCATTCTCTCAGAGATCTTTGGGATAATTTGAAGAAAACTAATACTTGCCTTATAGGAATTCCTGAAGGTGACGAAGGTGCTTCACAAAGCACAGAGACCGTTTTTCACGAGATTATGAAGGAGAAATTTCCAGATATGTCAAGAGATTCTGAAATTCAGGTAACAGACAGTTTCAAAACCCCAGCATCACTCAACCCAAACAAGTCAACCCCCAGACACATTATAATTAACTTCAATAAAGTTAATATGAAGGAGAAAATTCTGAGAGCACCCAGAAGTAAGAAAACCATAACATACAAGAGGGACAATATTAGAATGACTACACATCTCTCTGCTAAAACTTTTCAAGCTGGAAGATGTCATTGACTTTTAATCTCCTAAAACAAAATAACATGCAACCCAGGATCCTGTATCCAGCTAAACTGAGTTTCATTTATGATGAAAAAATTAAATACTTTAATGACATTCACATGTTGAAGAAATTTGCCATAACTAAACTAGCTCTCCAGGATCTTCTCAGGCCTAAACTCCAGAATGACCAGTGCAATCCTCCACCACAAAAGTAAACTCACTCATAAACCTTTGATCAAATTCCAACTGGCAAAAAAGATTAAAAATGTCCACTGGACTTTTGAAAAACATGATACCCAAAATTCTACCAGGATTATCAAAATTCACAATTAATGTGAATGGCTTAAATTGTCCTCTAAAGAGGCACAGGTTGACTGACTGGATACAAAAACTCAGGGCAGATATCTGCTGCATACAAGAATCTCATCTTACCTTAAAAGATAAATATAGACTCTGCCCCCGCAAAGCCCAGGGCAGAGTTAATACTTTGCATGAAAATTGCTTTCTCTTTTGTCTTGTGATTTTTTTTTTTTTGAGGTGAAATTTAAGTTTTTTGTGTGAGCAATACTATTATACCTATCTTGAGTGTCTTGCTTGTACTGTATCACATCATACCTTTGTTTAATTCTTAATAAACTGTTCAATTGTTAAAAAAAAAAAAAAAGATAAATATATACTCAGAGTGAAGGGATGGTCATCTACATTTCAGGCAAATGGAAAGCAGAAAAAGCAGGTGTTGCAATATTATTCGCAGATACAATAGGCTTCAAACCAACAAAAGTAAGGAAAGATAAAGATGGTCACTTCATATTTCCTAAGGGTAATACTCAATGAGATGAGATTTTAATTATTAATATTTATGTACCCAACAAGAATGCACCTCAATTTATAAGAGAGACTCTAACAGACATGAGCAACTTGATTTCCTCCAGCTCGATAGTAGTCGGAGATTTTAATAGTCCTTTGGCAGTGTTGGATAGATCTTCCAATAAGAAGCTAAGTAAAGAAATTTTAGATTTAAACTTAACCATTCAACATTTAGATTTAACAGACATCTACAGAATTTTTCATCCTAACAAAACTAAATACACATTCTTCTCATCAGCCCACAGAACATACACCAAAATCAATCACATCTTAGGTCACAAGTCTAACCTCAGCAAATTTAAAAGAATTGAAATTACTCCTTGCATCTTCTCAGACCATTTTGGAATAAAAGTGGAACTGTGTAACAACAGGAATCTGCATACTCATACAAAAACATGGAAGCTAAATAACCTTGTGCCGAATGATAACTGGGTCATAGACAAGATTAAGAAGGAAATTACCAAATTTTTGGAGCAACATGACAATGAAGACACAAACTATCAGATGCTCTGGACTATCACAAAGGCACTCCTAAGAGGGAAATTTGTAGAATTGCATGCTTTCCTCAAAAGAATGGAAAGAGAGGAAGTTAACAACTTAATGGGACATATACAGCAACTGGAAAAGGAAGAACATTCCAATCCCAAACACAGCAGAAGAAAAGAAATGACCATAATTAGAGCAGAATTAAACAAAATTGAAAACAAAAGAATTATACAAAAGATCAATAAATCAAAAAGTTGGTTCTTTGAAAAGGTCAATAAAATAGATAAACCTTTGGCTAACCTAACCATGAAAAAAAGGAGTAAAATCACTCATTTCATCAATCAGAAATGGTAAAGATGAAATAACAACACACTCTTCAGAAATTCAAAAAATCCTTAAAAAATACTACACAAAAATTTATTCTCAGAAATATGAAAATCTGAAGGAAATTGCCCAATACTTGGAAGCACACCACCTTCCAAGATTTAGCCAGAATGCAGTGGAAATGTTGAACAGACCTATATCAAGTTCTGAAATAGCATCAACTATACAAAATCTCCTAAAAAGAAAAGCCCTGGACCAGATGGCTTTACATCAGAATTCTACCAAATCTTTAAGAGGAACTAGTACCTATATTACTCTACCTTTTCCAAAATATAGAAAAAGAAGGAATACTACCCAGCACATTCTATGAAGTAAACATCACCTTGATCCCCAAACCAGGAAAAGACCCAACAAGAAAAGAAAATTATAGACCAATATCACTAATGAATATTGATGCAAAATATTCAACAAGATCATAACAAACAGAATCCAGCAACACATCAACAAATTATGCACCATGACCAAGTGAGTCTTATCCCAGAGTCTCAAGGCTGGTTCAATATATATAAATCTATAAATATAAGACAGCGCATAAACAAATTAAAAAACAAAGACCATATGCTCCTCTCAAGTGATGCAGAAAAAGCTTTTGATAATATCCAGCATCCATTCATGAGCAGAACACTTAAGAAAATTGGTATAGAGGGGACATTTCTTAAACTGATAGAGCCCATCTACAGCAAACCCATAGCCAATATCATATTGAATGGAGTTCATTGAAATCACTTCCACTCAGATCAGGAACCAGACAAGGTTGCCCATTGTCTCCACTGATTTTCAACATTGTAATGGAAGTCTTAGTCATCACAATCAGTCAATATCTCTAGTTTTGGGATTTTGTAATGTGGGCTAATCTTACTGGAGTTAGATGATATCTCAAAGTAGTTTTGATTTGCATTTCTCTGATGATTAACAACGATGAGAATTTTTTCATGTGTCTGTAGGCCATTCCCCTATCTTCTTCAGAGAAGTTTCTCTTCAAGTTCCTTGCCCCCGCCCCCAGATGGGATCACTTGTTCTTTTCTTGCTAATACATTTGAGTTCTCTGTGGATTCTGATTATTAAACCTTTGTCAGAAACATAACCTGCAAATATCTTCTCCCATTCTGAAGGCTGTCTGCTTGCTTAACTTACTGTGTTCTTGGCTATGCAGAAGCATTGTAGTTTGATCAGGTCCCAGTAGTGTATTTTTGATGCTGCTTCAATTAACCAAGGGGTCCTCCTCATAAAATATTTACCCAGGCCAATTTCTTCAAGTTTTCCCTGCATTTTCTTCTAGTATTTTTATAGTTTCATGTTTTAAGTTTAAATCTTTCATCCAGTGACAGTCTATCTTTGTTAATGGTGAGAGGTATGGATGTAGTTTCAGTCTTCTACAGGTCTCTAGCCAGTTCACCCAGCAACATTGTTGAGTAGGAAGTCTATTCCCCACTGAATGTTTTTAATTGGTTTATCAAAGATCAAATAATGGTAAGTAGCTGGGTTCATCTCTAGGTTCTCTATTCTGTTCCATGTATCTACCTCTCTGCTTTTGTGCCACTACCATGGTGTTTGGATCATTATCAATTTATAGTATAATCTGAGGTCTGGAGTGTGATTCCTCCTGCTTTGTTTTTATTTCTGAGCACTGTCTTGGCTATTTGAGATTTGTTCTGATTCCATATAAAATGAAGTATTATTTTTTCGAGTTCTTTAAAGTATGACAGTGGAACTTTAATAGGAATTGCATTAAAATTGTATATTTCTATGGGTAGTATAGACTTTTTAACAATGTTGATTCATCCCAGCCAAGAGCATGGTATGCTTTTCCATTTGTTGACATCTTCAGCTATTTCTTTTCTCAGAGTTTCATAGTTCTCTGTATAGGGATCTTTCACGTACTTTGTCAGGTATACTCCGAAATATTTCATCATCTTTGGCACTACTGTGAATGGAATAGAGTCCTTGACTGTTTTTTCAGCTTGACTATATTTTGGTATATATAAAGACTACAAATTTATGAGTGCTGATTCTGTAACCTGAGATGCTGCTGTATTCCTTGATCACTTCTAAAAGTTTTATAGTAGACTCCTTGGTGTTTTCCAGATATACAATCATATCATCTGCGAAGAGTGAAAGTTTGATCTCCTCTGACCCTTGATCATCTTTTCTTGACTGATTGCAATGGCTAAGACTTCCATTACAATGTTGAAAAGCAGTGGAGACAATAGACAACCTTGTCTGGTTCCTGATCTGAGTGGAAGTGATTTCAATTTAACGCCATTCAATATGATATTGGCTATGGGTTTGCTGTAGATGGGCTCTATCAGTTTAAGAAATGTCCCCTCTATATCAATTTTCTTAAGTGTTCTTTTTTCTTTTTTTTTTATTGAATCATAGTTGTGTACATTAGTTCAACCATGGGGTATAGTGTGGGGGCTTCACATGCAATCTGAGATATTTTATCAACCTGATTGACATACCATTCATGATATTTTCTCATTTACTATATGAAAACAT
>CAUYON010151845.1:0-11440 GCA_963573935.1 Arctocebus calabarensis | reverse complement strand
CAACAATGACGGCTGCAACCAAAAAATGGCCAGGCGTTGTGGCGGGCGCCTGTAGTCCCAGCTACTTGGGAGGCAGAGGCAGGAGACTCGCTTGAGCCCAGAAATTGGAGGTTGCTGTGAGCTGTGATACCACAGCACTCTATCCAGGGTGACAGCTTGAGGCTCTGTCTCAAAAAAAGAAACATTCTTTTGGTTTGACAGTGGTGACTCCAGAATACTGCCTATGTGGTTCAGAATCCAAGAAAACTGTCCTGGGAGCATGAAATTCCAAGGGAGTGAGCTGCACTCAGCAGAAAGTTCTACTGAGTACCAGCAGGAGTTTCCTCTGCTCCTCTGCTCTGGTCCTTGTTTAAAAGTCTTTTTTTTTTTTTTTTTTTTTTTTTGAGATAGAGCTTCCAAGCTGTCACCCTGGATAGAGTGCAATGGCATCACAGCTCACAGCAATCTCCAGTTCCTGGGCTCCAGCAAGTCTCTTGCCTCTGCCTTCCAAGTAGCTGGGACTACAGGCGCCCGCCACAATGCCCGGCCATTTTTTGGTTGCAGCCATCATTGTTGTTTGGGGGGCCTGGGCTGGATTCGAACCCGCCAGCTCAGGTGTATGTGGCTGGCGCCTTAGCCCATTGAGCCACAGGCGCGAGCCTGTTTAAAAGTCTTAACTTCCCCTTCAGAAAGTTCCTCCCTCCTGTCCCTTCTTTTCTACTCCTATTTAGACTTTTTCCCACCTCCCACCACCAGTGGTCCAAACCACCATTGCCTCCTGCCTGGAAGACTGCAGTAGCCACTCCCCGGATTTCTTTTCTTCTTCTATTGTTCTCCTTTCCTCACCTCTCCACTCAGAAGTTGAAGGAAGCAGTTAAAAAAGAAAATCTGCCAGACACAGTGACCTGTGCCTACAGTCCCAACAGCTAAGGAGGCCAAAATGGGAGGACCACTCGAGCCCAGGACCCCAGCCTGGACAATAGAGCCAGACCCTACCTCTAAATTAAAAATATAAAATAAAATTTTAGAAAATGTAAATTAAAAATGGATATATAGTCACATCTTTCTTTTATTCTCCCCACCATGCATTATTTAAAAATATATGTCTTTAGGCTCAGCACTTGTGGCTCAAGCAGCTAAGGCGCCAGCCACATACACCTGAGCTAGTGGGCTCGAATCCAGCCCAGGCCCGCCAAACAACAATGACGGCTACAACCTAAAAATAGCCAGGCGTTGTGGCGGGCACCAGTAGTCCCAGCTACTTGGGAGGTGGAGGCAGGAGAATTGCTTGAGCCCAGGATTTGGAGGTTGCTGTGAGCTGTGATGCCACAGCGCTCTACACAGGGCAATAGCTTAAGGCTCTGTGTATATATATGTATATATATATATTTTTTTTTTTTTTTTGACACCCAGAGCTCAGTAGGTAGGGCACTGGCCACATACGCCAAAGCTGGTGGGTTCAAGCTTGGCATGGACCTGCTAAACAAACAACAATGACAACTGCAACCAAAACTAGATGGACTTACTCCTTCCTTCTTCTTGTTATTATCTACGTCTGTCTGTCCATCCTTCTTTCTCCCTGTCCTTTCAAATAACCTGTATGGGAAACTCCAGGCTCTGGAGCTGACGGAATTGGGAACTTAGCCCTGGATTCTCTCAGTCCCAGGCTTGCTGTCTCCTTCAAGCCAAGGGGTGAACCTAGGAGACGCCAGTGCCCTATCCACTGAGCTCTGGGTGGATATATATATATATATTTTTTTTTTTTTGAGACAGAGCCTCAAGCTATTGCCCTGTGTAGAGTGCTGTGGCATCACAGCTCACAGCAACCTCCAAATCCTGGGCTGAAGCAATTCTCCTTGTGAGTCCTTGTGAGTGAGGAGTGAGCCTATAGCTATAGTCCCAGCTACTTGGGAGGCTGAGGCAAAGGAATTGCTTAAGCCCAGGAGTTTGAAGTTGCTATGAGCTATGATACCATGGCACTCTACCAAGGGCAACATAGTAAGACTCTGTCTCAAAAATATATATATGATATATATATATATATATATATATATATCTTTAATGGCTTCAGACTATGCACAGGGTAACAATCCAGGAATGGGTATTTGCAGATGACTATTGATCTTGGTGGGTCTGTCAGAATTTTTTTTCCTCTAGAAATGTTACATTTATCCCTCACTCCTAGTTCACTAATTCACTAGAAGGGTTCATGGAACTCAAAAACACTGCTACCTGGGTCACCAAAAGTTTTGAGACAGGCCCTGTTGTGGCTGTGTTGTGTACCTGTCTCATACATATAAAGTGCAGGGATTGTGAGTGAATCTGCACTGGGTTGGCAGGACCAGGCTCTTCCTGTCTCCTTGTGGCTTCATTCCACCCACCTCTCCTCAAGCTCATGCACTAGCAAGGCCATTTATTTGTTCATAATTTTGGTTGGTTGAAAGTTAGCTATAGGGCGGCGCCCATGACTCAAAGGAATAGGGTACTGGCTCCACATATGGAGGTGGCAGGTTCGAACCTGGCCCTGGCCAAAAACTGCCAAAAAAAAAGAAAGAAAGTTAGCTACAACATTGCATGCATCCATTGGGTATTGCTTAATAATAATAAAACTTATGGTTTAATGCAGAATGGAATACTACACAGCCAGGAACACAGAAGTGCTGTAAGTACTAATATGGCGTGATCTCCAAAACATGTTTTGTGGGGAAAAATCAAACAAAAACCAAGATATAAAACAGTGGGTTTAATATGCTAAATTTTATACAAAGGGGAGATTTATAAACATATTTACTTGTGTAAATCCTCAGATCATCTCTGAGTGAACAGAAAGTGTTGCTTGTATCATTGGTGCCTCCAGGGAAGGAAACCATGAGATCACAAAACAAAGGAGGGGAGTCTTTGCATTATATCCACTTATTCCTTTTTGAACCTTTTAAAAAATGAATAGAATTGGATGTAATATAAAAATAATATTAAAATGAAAGACCAGCTGGCCTTGTTCTTCTGAATGAAAGAGAGATAGAGTGAGAGAGAGAGAGCAATGCCAAGCAGTAGATAACAGCTGTTGACAGTTACCAGTTACTAGCTGGGTGCCCTTGGGCAAGTTATTTAACCTCCCTGGGTTGCTCTCTCCATTACATTGGCAGTTTATTGCTTACCTGAGAGTCCAATGGAAACAAGACTTTTTGATCTTATGTTTAGCTCACCTTTGACATGGTCAGAGGAACCAGAATTGTTGCATTTAATGGGTCTCCTTCTACCCGCTCCTAGGTGCACCCCTTGGCTTGAAGGAGACAGCAAGCCTGGGACTGAGAGAATCCAGGGCTAAGTTCCCAATTCCATCAGCTCCAGAGCCTGGAGTTTCCCGTACAGGTTATTTGAAAGGACAGGGAGAAAGAAGGATGGACAGACAGACGTAGATAATAACAAGAAGGAAAGGGTAAGTCCTTGTCTGGTGTGTGGTAGAGGAGTGAAACGCTCTGGAGGGTTTGAGAGTCAGAGCGATGCTGGCTGGTGAGTGCTGGAGACAAATGTGTCTTCCGCGGGAGAGTAGGGTTCGTAGCAGGGGCGGCTCCTGGTCAGACTTGCATTCTCATTTGGGGTGATGTCCCCCAAATTTCTGTCCTTCCTGTACCACCTCTGTTTGGTTCTCTCCCCATATTTACCTTGTAACCTATTTTCTACTTAATATTTTTTACCTAAATCAACTTTCTGCTTCCTTTAAGGAAATAATTATATTAAACGTAATTTTCTGTTGACTCCTGGAAATGGTCAGAGAGAAAGCAAGACAGACGATGGGTGGGTCAGGGCTAAGAGCAGACAGCCTGTGGGTGCCAGGCTGGACTTACAGGGTGAGCAACAACATAGGCAAAGGTGGACACGGCTGGGGGCCGGAGGGTAGACGGCCCGGGCAGAGAGGAGAGAGGGTTACACCCAAGTCATTTGCTTCCACGTCCCCATATGACGGAACACACACGGAAAAGGAGATCATCCACTTCCCCTCCCTTCCCTCTCCTCTCCTTCCAGGAAGAAGGGACTGAGCCCAAGGACACAAGACTTTTTCTCCTGCTCTGCCCATAAATTTCTCGACATTTGTAGAATCTTAGCGTCGCTCTGTGGGCGCCCCCTGCTGGCCATTTGCTCACAGTGTAACAACTGTCTGACCCTGAGCTGGGCCGTCGGGACTGAGATGTTTGCTAATGGCAAAGCGTCCGCTGGATCTAGAAGACTTTGTTTTACAATGACAACAACAAAGTGCAAAAGATATCATTAACAGTTTTTAATATGTATTGTGTGTTGATTACAGGATGATATTTAGAGTTTATTGGATTAAAAAAGATCCAGCCTGAAAATTAATGTCACCTATTTATATTTTACTTATCTTCATAAGGATGCCAGGAAACAAGAAATAGCATATGTGGCTTGTTTTATATTTCTTTGTTTCTCCTTTACACGTTTGTGTATGTGCACCAGAGTGTCTCCGACTTGGCACTATGGACATTTGAAGGTGCATAAAGTTTTGTAATTGGGTTGTCCTGTGTGTCTGTGAGATACTGGACATCCGTGGCCTCTGCTTGCCTAGTGCCAGCAGTAACATCCCTTCTCCCCACTGTAACAACTGCAGAAAATGTCTGCAGACATTGTCCCCTGGGGGGAAAAATTTTTTCCAAAGGGAACCATTGAAAAAAAATTATGTCTACACATATGCATATGAAAAATATGTATTTATGAAATGAAAAAACATATATAAAACCTAAGGACATGAGACTCTTACCAAGCGCATCTCTTCCAGCCTTCATGATGACCCTACCAGGTAGACATGTCACTCTCCCCATTTTGCAGATGAGGGGAAACTGAGGCATGGGACAGGCAGGTGACTGTCCCTGAGATGTACGGCTAGTGGGTGGCTCAGCCCAGATGCAAATTGAAGACACATCCCGGAGGAAGAGAAGTGAGCACCCTACCTCGAGGCCAACCTAGGGAGCCCAGATAGCACAGGAGGTGAACTTTGGCCTGAGTCTTGACCCAAGGCCCAGGTCTGCCTACAGAGCTGAAAATTATTAACACCGGCCTTGGCAGAGGAGACCTCCACGCTCTTCAACAACCTGGCAACCTGGAGCAGGACCTGCAGGCCCCCGTCAGAGCCAGTGTAAGCTGGTTACCGCTGAGGTGAAGCCCACAGCTGACCACTCATAGACCCTTTGCCTCATTTCAATGCTAACAATGATGCCCAAAGGAGAAGATTGATCATACTGAGGCACACACGATCATGGGATAGGCAGCTGCTAACACCCTCCTCTGCATGCTGTGATGTCAGTGCTGACACTAAACTTTCTCTCTGTAAGTTAGAAGCCCCCAACCCTCTGTCCTAGAGCTGACCTGGCTGCTCCCTAACCCACACCGTCTCCTTCACATTCAAACCTGAGCCCCAGTCTGGCCTCACCCCTGGCTACTTTCCTTTGCAGGGAGAGACAGGGCCAGTGCCTGCAGCACACCAGATGCTCCCCTCCAGAACCCAGAACCAGCTGACTGCCCCTCCTCTTCCAGGAGAGGTGTGAAGGGCCAGGATTGTAAATGTTACCTCCCTGGGAGGCCAGAAGAATCCAGAATGTGCCCTGCATTCCCACCCCTCTGGTGGAGTTTAATACGGCAGCACGAATTCGTTCTTTCAGCTGGGCTGTCTGCACCAAGGGCCACTGCGCACCCTGTACCTCTGAAGAGGCACAGAGGGGACATGCGCCCTGATCCCAGGACTTTGCTGACATGGAGCAAGTCCAAGGGACTAGATATAACGGAATTTGTAAAAAGGAGTTTAGACACAGGTTATTTGGAGAAAATAAGACAGAAAGACAATAGGAGTAAGGACAGGTATGGAAGACTGCAGAAACATTTTTGTTTGTAAAATGTCGCCCACGTATCGTCTTGTTCCTGAGCAGTTGCAGGTCATTGACAGAAGGGCTTAAAGCCCCTAGAGACACCATAATGGGCACTAGCCTGGACCCACCCCTGGGAGGAGGGGTCAGGGTGGGGAGCTAGTGGCTGGCTCACAACTGCCTTCTCAGTGGCCCTCCCTCCCTTCCCCCACTCTGTAAAACCCCTGGGGTGGGTCTAGACCAGGATTTTGAACCACACATCCTCACAGCCTGAGTCCTAAGCCTGGAAAATTCCAAGCTCCTCATCCCTGTCGCAGTCCCCCTCCCGATCCCAGCCCGACTGTGGTTTCCATGGCAACAGATGTCGCTTGACAGAGCTCTTGGTGGGACAACCTCTCAAGCAGCCAGGCAGGGTGAGGATGGCTGCAGCCCATTTCCAGTCTGCTCCTGACTCTGAGGCCATTAAAATGCATCTTCCGACAGGATCTTCACAGAAGGGGAGGGGTCAGGTGTATGTGGGCCTCTGCAGCCTCTGAGAGAAATTCCCAATCCCCCAAAATGACCAGTAACACAAATGATATCTCTTCCCCAATGTATTCATTCATTCATTCATTCCTTAGACCACCTATGTATTCCACAAATACCCATTTAATTAATATAGATGATTACTATAGATAATCCTATGAGTATATTAATTCCACATTGATTTTAAGCTGCTGGTGTTATTCTAGTGATGTACAGAAGATGAAGAAAAACCAGTAATGCCCCCTAAAAGTAATGGCATTTCTTTTTAGAAGGGATATCCCTACAAAAACACGTGTGATAGCAGGCTTTGATCTGGGAAGGCAACACAGCCCATATTATTTTGAATTTAATTCTCTTCATTTTTAAGTGGTAATACATTTGCAGAGTTAAAATTCCATCTCAGGCTGGGTGCAGTGGCTCACACCTGTAATCCCAAAACTCTGAGAGGGCGAGGTGAGTGAATCACTTGAGCTCAGGAGTTCAAAACCAGCCTGAAACAAGAGGTAGACCCCATCTCTACTAAAAATTTAAAAAGTAGGGCATTGTGGCAGGTGCCTGTAGGCCCAACTACTGGGGAGGCTAAGGCAGAAGATCACTTGAGCCCAGGCGTTTGAGGTTACTTTGAGCTATGACACCAGGGCACTCAACCTCAGTGTGATTAAGACTCTGTCTCAAAAAAAAACACACAAATTACAAAATTAAATGCCATCTCAACTCTGTGAATGTAATAATTTTGTGGGAAATACTATGCAATGAAAATTCAACCTTCTCTTGTCCCAAGCCACCCAGCACCCCTCCTAAGGCCACACCTGCTAACGCATTCCTTAATGAATAAGGATGTTGAATTGTCAGCAGCTGCACTCCACTTTTTCACACAATAGTAATTTTTGCACCCACTTTTCTGCAACTTTCTATTTTCACTTAATGTTAAGACCGCAGAGCAGGGTAATTTCACATGTGGGTGGAACTCATCCATGTAAACCTGAATTTCAACTTCTCTATTGTTAATGGTGGGACGGGCTCTGAGCAATTTAACTTAACTTCTTGTGCCTCAGTTTCCCCAGCTCTGAGATGGAAATTGTCATGAGGAGCATCCAGTTAGTATCTGTAAAGTGCCCCAAGTGGTTCATAGTAAGAGTAGTGTATACATTAAATAAAACAAAGAGGTCCTTGCACACCAGGACCTATGTGGCATCCTCATTTTTCACATACGACCAGAGTATTCCTCTGCATGGATGCCTCACAACTTCCTTAACCTGTCTCCTCCTCATGGATCTTGAGGTTGTGTCCAATCTTTTTGTTATGAAAATGATGCTGCAGGGAATTCCCATATGTATATTCCCATATACGCCAACTCACACCCGTTTTGGCAGGAGCATCCCAATCCCTCCACAGCCTCACCAACACTTGGTGTTGCTGGTCTCTTTGTTGTCAGCCATTCTGGTGTGTATATAGTGGCAGAATCACTTATTTTAAGAACAATGAGTTGAGGAGAGAAAGTTATATCTTTCTGAAAACCTCACACGTTCCAAATCATTCAAAACAAGGGCCCAGCCCACTTTCCTCCCTCCCACAGCCTCTAAAGCACCCTTTGCCTGGGCCCTGAGCAGTGTTGGGGAGGGGGCAAGAGGGTGCGCTCCCCACCCCAAGAGGCCCATGACCAGGCCTGCCACCACACCTCCCACTGTACCATGCCCTTCTCCTAGGCAGAACCCAGATTCTTAATTCCACTGCCGGCCTTGCCCACTGTTTCCTTCCTTACTGTTTGTCCCTGTGCCTGCTCCTTGTTTCCCAGGTCATTCTGCCTCTAAGAAACCTTTACCTCCCCTAGACAGGGCTGGATCCACACTGCTGCCCAGCACCCACACAGAGCTCCCACCCAACTTTGAGGGGTTCAGGGCCAGAGAGCTCAGGACTCCATCCTCACAGAGGCAGCTTTCTCTGTAGTTGTTGAGGGTGGGCAATAAAAAAGACAAAAAATGGACTGGGTGCTATGGCTCATGCCTGTCGTCCCAGCACTCTAGGAGACTGAAGCAGGTCGATTGCTTGGGTTCATTGGGCCCCTGTGATGGCGGGCACCTGTAGTCCCAGCTACTCGAGAGGCTGAGGTAGGAGGATTGCTTGAACCCAAGAGTTTGAGGTTGCTGTGAGCTATGATGCCGCAGCACTCTACCAAGGGTTAGGGAGTGAGCCTATGTCTCAAAAAAATAAAACAAACAACAACCAAAAAACCCCACCTGGCTCATTGCCCGTAGCTCAGTGGTTAGGGTGCAGGCCATATGCACTGGGGCTGGTGGGCTCAAACCTGTCCAAGACCTGCTAAACAACAACAAACAGCCAGGCATTGTGGCTGGTGCCTACAGTCCCAGCTACTGGGAGGCTGAGGCAAGAAAATCACTTAAGCCCAAGAGTCTGAGGTTGCTGTGAGCTGTGATACCATGGCACTCTACCAAGGGCAACGTAGTGAAACTCTGTCTCAAAAAAAAAAAGATGAAAACAAAAACAACCCACCAAAAAAGAAGATAATTTTTAAGACTGGGATGATCTATGTATTAAAATAAAGCAAGATAGGGGTAGCAGGTGAGGGCAGGCAGTAGGCTCTTGCAAGTCAGCCCAGGACTTTGCACTTTTAATCATTCTTCTCTCCCCTCCCTTTCTGAGACCAATGAAGCCTGGAATGCATTTTTCTGATAATACATATAGATCACCTGGCCCTTGACAAGCTCAGGGCCAGGTGATCTATAAGCAGCATCTGTTATCACCCACACCACAGTGTAAGGCTTCAAAAAAAAGTGGTTACCCACTTTTAGAAGGCAAAACTGAGGCTCAGAAAAGTGAAGTCACTTTCCTGTGATCTCGTCTTTTTATTCAACCCTCCCTTACACACACACACACACACAAATATTTATTGCAAGTCACTCCCGCAGCAGTCTGGGATCCTAATCCACACAATCTGGAAAGTTCCATCCTTCTGGGGTCCTCAGCCTTCTCCTCATTGCCATTTCAGCTGAAGTTTCCATGGCAACAAGCAGAGCCTGTCCCATTGTTGCAGACCCTAGGGATGCTCTTAAGGACCGGGGAAGACTCCCTCCACCCCCCCACAGTGGGAACTCGGGTCAGGCACACTGAAGCCTAAATTGTGCACATTCAAAATGGTGTCTTTGCAGAAAGGCTACCTCTCTGCCTGCGCCTTGGCAAACAAGCAGAAATCACAGGTTTATGATCCACAGCAGCCACCACACTGATGATGCAAACAGCCTTTGCTCTCTCCAGTGATTAGTTGCTTTTTGATTGATCCATTCAGCAAATATTTGCTGAGTGTCTACTGTTTGCCAGGCCCCATTCTAGGGGCACACATCCAAGACAGACAGGATGCTGGCTTTCACTGAGTTGAATTGTTTGAAGAGATAGTAAATAGATAAGAGGTACAAACAGAGAGATACAGACACAGATGTAGACATAAATATATTAATAGATATCGACATGGGTGTGGTTTTAGGGATGTATGCATGGGTTTACTGTACCATACTCTATGGGTACATGGACCTCTCTCTGTCTCTGTCTCCCCCTACCTATCATAGTGTTACATTCTCTGGACAGTAGTATATTGAGGAACACACAGAATAGTAGTAAGCCAGATGATACTTCCGGTGGGGATCAGGGAATCCATCAGGAAAATGAGAGAAACAATTGAGCAAACATAGCATTGCAGTTGAGAGGCTGGTAGATTCCACACCTGCACTTGCCCCAACATCCAAATCTAAGTGGTCCACCTCAGCAGTCTGGGCTAAGGATAGGGTGACAGGAAAGGGTAGGATTCTGAGCCCTCTGCCTTGCCCCACATTATTAGCTCACTTATGCTCGTGCAAGTTCCCCTTAAATGGGGGGTTTTTGCAGAAGAGTAAAAAAGAAATGGGCCATGCAAGCTGCTCAAAACAAAACAGCAACTCTGGCTGTCCTTGGAGCACCTGACACAGCTGCTAGTGGTTTTCCTGACATCTCTTCTCATGTTCAGCAAGTGCCATTCTTCCTTCGACACAAGTTGGTGGAAGACATATTATGTGCAGGGAACACTGACAGACACTCAAATATAATCTCGACACCCCCCCCTTGCTACGCATCAAGTCTCTCTCTCTCTTAGGGAAACACAAAGGTGAGGGGTCCCCTTATTCTTGTTTTAGAAGACAGGGGACCTTCTGTTTTTCTAGCACCTGGGAACTAAGTGGAAACAAATCAAACCCAAAACTCAACCTGGGTTTTTGGTTGGAAGACCCAAAGTTACTTCCAAGATAGATAGGGTGAGGATGGTTTAGGGCCATGCAATCTGAAGTTGATTGTTGTTAATTTCAAGCTGCTGCCTTTATTCATCCCAATGCAACAATCTCACAGCAGGTGCTTCTCTATAGAATTTTTGATGGTTGGAGAAATTCTGAACAATTTTGTGCCTCAGAAAAAGAAGCAAATGGTATATTGGACACGGCGCATTAAACATCTGCTTGAGCAAATGTTTGGATTCTTTTTCTTTCCCATAAAACTGTAAAAACTGAAAAAGCTGCATAAACTGTCAGTGTTTTCTTCTAATCATTATGGGCCCTTTCACAGCTTACTCTTATGAAATTGTGGCCATTCTGGCTCTAAAATGTTACCCTTCTCAGTAGACATTGGCAGTTACAGGGGAGGATATTGCAGAATAAGCTCAAGGTGTTTATCTTTGGAGCAGGTTTCTGTCATCACCCCAAGCGGAATGGACACAGACTGAAGAGTTCGCAGAGGATGGCAAGATCCCATGCAGATGGATATTTTGAAATGTGCAGGATAAGGGGAGTTAGCACCAGCCAGGGCCACACGAATGGTTCCTGCTGGCATCTGGCTGTTGGTCATATTAAATTTCACTAGCTTTTGTTTTATGTACCATATCTTTTCTTTTTTTTTTTTTTTTTTGTATAGACAGAGTCTCACTTTATCGCCCTGGGTAGAGTGCCGTGGCGTCACACTGCTCACAGCAACCTCCAGCTCTTGGGCTTAAGCGATTCTCTTGCCTCAGCCTCCCTAGTAGCTGGGAC
>CAUYON010151842.1:0-12549 GCA_963573935.1 Arctocebus calabarensis | reverse complement strand
TTTTCATCCAACTGTTCAACGTAACCTTCATGGGATTTTCTTGGTTATTGTATGAAAACATTTGTATTCTGCATTTAGTAAGTTTCACCTGTACCCTTCTAAGATGCACCATAAGTGTGATCCCACCATTTACCCTCTCTCTACCTATCCTCCCCTCTTCCCTCCCCTCCCTTACCCCTTTCCCCATATTCTTGTGCTATAAGTGGGTTATAGCCTTCATATGAAAGCTATAAATTAGCTTCATAGTAGGGCTGAGTACATTGGATACTTTTTCTTCCATTCTTGAGATACTTTGCTAAGAAGAATGTATTCCAGCTCCATCTATGTAAACATGAAAGAGGTAAAATCTCTAACTTTCTTTAAGGCTGCATCCTATTAAAGTTCCATTGTCATATTTTAAAGATCTTGAAAAAATAATACATATATATGTGGAATCAGGAAAAACCTCGAATAGCCAAGACATTACTTAGAAATAAAAACAAAACAGGAGGAATCACGCTATCAGACCTGAGACTGTACTATAAATCGATAGTGATCAAAACAGCATGGTACTGGCACAAAAACAGAGAAGTAGATGTATGGAACAGAATAGAGAACCAAGAGACGAACCCAGCTACTTACCGCTATTTGATCTTCGACAGGCCAATTCAAATTTTTTTTCTAAATAATTTACTTGGCTTTTGTCAGACCTTATTCTGTTATTCAATCCCTCTATTGGGTTTTAAAATTTGAAAAAGTCGTGGTTTATTTTATGGATGTAATAATCTTTCAAGTCTTTACAAGGATACCAATTAGAATATTTTTTAAGACCTGCTTCTTACATTATTTCTATTTTTCTATTGCTGTTGGCTTTTCTGGTTCACATGAAGCCACTCTTTGGCTATGTACCTTTCTTCAATATCCAGTGATTCTTTCTTATCTGTTCATACATTCATAAATGAAGATATATGCATATACTGGCAGCCTGATGAGCTACCTCTGTAATTTTTTGTTTTTTTGAAACAGAGTCTCACTATGTCACCCTTAAGTAGAGTTCTGTGGCATCAGAGCTCACAGCAACCTCAAACTCTTGGGCTTAAGGGATTCTCTTGCCTCAGCCTCCCAAGTGGCTGGGACTATAGGCACCTGCCACAATGCCCAACTATTTTTTTGTTGTAGTTGTTATGGTTGTTTGGCAGGCCTGGGCTGGGTTCAACCCCCCCGTCCCGCTGTATGTGGCCAGCGCCCTAGCCACTGAGCTACAGGCGCTGAGCCTACCTCTGTAATTTTTAAGAATTTGTTTTGACTTCTTTAGAGATCTCCTCCTAAGTGGATACTGATGAGAGCTATAGGCAGTCTTACTCTGGAGTTAGTGAGAAATGGAGTAGAAATGAATTAACTTTAGTTCATTAAATGGATGAACTTTAGTTCAGGGAAGGAATAAGGAAAAAAGGCTAAGAATCCCTTTGGTGGAGGGCAGTGGCTCTGAGGGGCCAGGGCAGTCTATTCTGGAATTCAGTTACTCTTGTGCCCTCCCACAGGGCACCTTGGGGCAGATCCTAGGTGCGCAGCTCTGAGGATGGAGCTGGGCCGGTGCTCTGCCCTTGCTCTGAACTCCTGCTATCCCTGAGTCTGGGATTCTTCCAGAGCTTCTCTGCGTGCCTGCGTCCTGCCTATGGTGCTCTGTGGTCTCCTGCATTCTGAATACTGTTGCTGTCCAAACCAACCCTGTTTTCCAGAAATGTCTCAAATCTATTATTGATACTCTGCCCTGTTTTCAGTGAAACTGCATTTTTATATAGTGTAAAAAGCTGCATTTTTACTTATTTTCATACTTACATTGATCATTTCCATGGAATTTGGGGAACCAAGCAAGGTAAACACATAGACTCCTCACTATTGCAACTTAAAATATGAATTAACATAGAAATAAATGTTAATATATGTATATGTGTTTGCATGCATGTGTATACACATATACATATATACATGTTATGTGTTGTGTGTGTGACAACAGAGAAATATGTCAAAATATTAACTATGGTAATGTATGGCTTATAATTTTAAGGATGACATTTTCTTCCTTTTAATCATGTATTTTGTATGTTATCTACTATGACTATATATATTTTTTTGATGTTGCAATTTTTTAAATAACAAATTTATATACCATAAAATTTGCCACTTCAAAGTATATAGATTAGTGAGTTTTTTTTTTTTTTAGAATATTCATAGTTTTATAACCATCACCACAACCAGCTTTAGAACATCATCATCCCCAAACAAAATTCACGTCCATATGACTGGCAGTCATACCCCATTCCTCTCGCAAGCCTAGGCAACCACAAACTTTTTGTAGCAGTGTGGATTCTGCAGATCATTGATTTATCTATGTATTTGTCTAGTCTGGATATTTTATATATAAATGAGACCACACAGCATTTGGTGTTTTGTGTCTGACTTCCTTAATTTAGCATAATGCTTCCAAGATCTGTCCATGTCGTAACATGTATTGGTCCCTCATTCTTTTTTTTTTTTTTTTTTGCAGTTTTTGACTGGGGCTGGGTTTGAACCCACCATCTCTGGAATATAGAGCCAGTGCCCTACTCCACTGAGTCACAGGCGCCACCCCAAAGAAATCGATTTTGTTATTGTTTTTGTTTTTGTGTGTGTGTGCGCGCGCGCACGTGCGCGTGTGTGTGTGTGTGTGTGTGTGTGTGTGTGTAGACAGAGTCTCATTTTGTCACCCTTGCTAGAGTGCTGTGGTTTCACAGCTCACAGAAACTTCCAGCTCTTGGGCTTAGGCGATTCTCTTGCCTCAGCCTCCTGAGTAGTGGGACTACAGGCGCCCGCCACAACCCCCAGCTATTTTTTTGTTTTGCAGTTCGGCTGGGGCTGGGTTTGAACCCACCATCCTCAGTATATGGGGCCAGTGCCCTACTTGCTGAGCCACAGGCGTCACCCCTTCATTCTTTTTTTTTTATAGCTGAATGATAAATATCCTATCATATGGGTATACCACATTTTACTCATTCATCAGTTGAATAACATTTCAGTTGTCTGTAACTTTTGGGCTATTATGAACAGTGCTGCTATGAACTTCATGTACAAATTATATATAATTTTAAAATACTGCTTTGAAAGTTGCAAAAATATTATTTCAAAAATAGTAAGTCAAATTTTTCAATAACTTAGACTGGCTTTGCTCCTTCTACACCTAAGCATATGGTTTTATTATACCCTTAATGCCAGTCTAATACCTGCAAATACCTGGGTAGAATAAATTAACTAGGAATAAGCAGACATTCTTGCAGTAACTGGTGGTCAACTAATAAATCCAATTTTCTCTGCAACATGGTGAGGGTGCACAGATGTATGCTAACAATTGCTATGGCCCTTATAACCATTATTTTCAGAACAGTAGGCCTTCCTTTTAAGACTATCACCTTAGAATATATTTCATTCTATTATATGCAACATTCAGAAGACAATACTATGTGCACTGAATTAAAACCTGCCCCAGCCATGAAAAGAGAAAAAAAAAAACAAAACCTATTTTGCTGCCCACTCATAGAGTGCAACCTTTAGAAAGGGATTATTTCCATTACTTTTTCATCAGAGACTGGCAAAGAAAAGTATACCATGTTATTACAGAGCCTGGAAATGTAATGACTTCCAGGTTGCTAAGCAACAACACAACGTAAAAGGCCCCGGTATCTGTGATCTCTAGAGACACTCTCAAATTTCATTAAAACCTGTTCATAACCATTACACAAAAGATCCATGTGGAGTTTATAAACAGGCTTACTTTCTTGACAAAACAATGAAGGAACAAAAAAGGCAAATGACATCAAAACTTTTGTGAAACTTAAAACCAAATATTTTGAAGATCCAATTAATGAAACTTATAATGTTTCTAGAGGTATTTCATAGAAAAAAAGTCGTAATACTTTATAGTAAATAAGTGTTTATTATCCTGAAAAAATTATACTATACAGAACTTTGAGATTTTCTTTGAAGAAGGGATAAGTATGTTCTGTGTCTAAATCAGAAAGTGAGGCAAGGATTATTTGAAATGAGAACCCCAATCATTTGCTTCAAGGAGGGTCATGATAGCAGCATGCTTTCGACAGAGTTACCAAATCAAGATACCATGGAAAATAATTCTCAGAAACACTTTCCTAACATTTCGTTTAGCAATGGTGTTGGAAAAGGCTAATCCATGAAACATAAAAAGTCATGGCAGGCCTCAATAATGATTTCATGGATATGGCTGGGATAATAATGGTCTAGGAGGTTTGGCTCGACTGCCTATGATGCCAATGAGACTTATCTCCCCATGTCATATATGTGGGCCAATCTCTTCCCAGTCATCTCGTAAAATGTTCTAAGCAGAAATAGTAGAAGAGATTATGGGGTTAGCTCATCAACCCCTACATGCCAAAATATATATTTAAAATCAAAGCTAATAACTACTGACACAGATTAAAAGTGTCACTTATTGTGATGCTTGACTTTAAAGGCAAATTCTCAAACAGAAGCCATGCCTGCCTGGGGGATCATAGATTTGCTATGCTAAATAGGTCCTCACGGGGTGGCAGATGAGTCTGACTATCTAAATATTAATTTTCCATACCCAAGCCCCCAGGAACTCTGACTGAGCTGGGAAGCATACATCCTTGTGGCATATGCAAGTTCACTGATAAATTGGTGGGTAGGTGGTGCTCATCTGCTCATACATAAACGTGAAGAAAAAAACCAAATCTTGCAAAAGATGTGGGATTTCATGAAATCAGTGTCGGTAATGGTGGAGGAATCACACCCAAAGCCTGATTAGTAAGGGTTTGACAGATAAACATAAGACTGGATGATGAACTGCTTCAGAAGAGTGTTTCTCTTTAAGGGTGAAGATAGTCCAAGCAATTTTAAAAAATAGTTAATTTTAATAGTAATGGAAAATTGATGAAAATGTTAAATATCTACAAAACAGACTCATTTTTATCATGGTGCAGAGAAGGTTAAATATGAAAGATCTTACGTGCCATCATGCAATCTTGACAATGTAAAAGATGACATTATCAAGAATCATTGGCAGAGCCCCAAGTGATGGACAAAAGGGATCCTCTCTTGCAGGCCCTGTAGTACCACAGATTTCTTTGGCTTTTCCTCCAATGATCTTGTCCTCCTCTGCCCTTCATACATGTACTCTTGTGGCTTTATCCTGGACCTGGTCACTACCATTAACTGGTAACCCTCTGCATTCAACCAAGCACCCACATTCTGATCACCACTTTCCATTATTCCTGTCTCCAGTTCAGACCTCTCTCATTTAGAATTTCAGGCCAACTTAATATCCCCAGCTGGATGTCTTGACAGAGGGCTCAAATGTTACATGTGAAAAACTGTCCTTTGAATTTCCTCTTTTCTTCCAAATCGGGCCCTCCTGCAATTTCAGGCACCTCAGTTTTGGTGTAGGCCAAAATTGGAAACATCTTTGACTGCAGCCTCTGTTTCACAGTCTCCATCCAATCTGCCAGCAAATTCTACTGGCTCCACTTTCAAGATATATCCAAATCATGACCATTTTTTACTCCCTCCAAGCCATGATCAAGACTCCTCTGGCTGCAGGAGCCTCCCAACTTACATCTCTTATCCCACACTCTCTTCAATGATTTTTATCAATACAGCAACCAGTTCATCTCACCTTTGCTCAAAACCATCCAAAAGCCCCTATTTCATTTGGATAAAGACTAGTCTTCGCAGGGGCTGCAAGGCCTTCGTAACTTCTTCCCTCCACAACGCCCCTCCCTGTGGAATCTCTTACTTACATTCAGTGTGTTTCTTCCTCATTTTATTCTATGTTCCCTTTATTCCAATGTTTCTTACAGTCCCTAGAACATGCCATGTATGTACAGCCTTGTGACCTTAGCAATTGCTATTCCCTGTCTGTTATGCTCTGCTCCAAATAACCCTTGGCTCTGTCCTCTGCTTCCTTCAGGTATGAACCTCGATGTCATTTCAGTGAAACCTTCCCTGGCCATATTATCTAAAAGTTGTAAATGTCCTATTCTACTTCCTATCTTCTTTTCCTTCTATGGTTTTCTCCACAGTGCTTTTATTTTCTAACATACAATAAGATTTACTTAATAAATGTAGCCATCATCTTGTTTTCCCCAGTAAGCTTCATTAGAGCAGGTATTTCTTCCTGTTTTGCTAGCTGCTGTCTCCCCAGCATTTAAGAACAATATCTGCCCCGTAGTCGTCACTCAGTAATGACTTGTGGAGTGAGTGGTTACTTGTCTTAGTGAGGATTTCCGGTGTAGTATTGAGAAACGCTAAATAACTCAGTGGAATGACTTCATAATGTTGTTAAAAGTCAAAATAAATCTATTTTTATATATTGAGATCAAATCCCAACCAAACATTTTGTCATTATTTACCATAATTATTAGGTAGCCAGTTTACATGAATCTACATTAAGGGTTAATTTTCCAATATCATTTACTCTGGAACAAAAAACAAGAACTCCTGGGATACAAAATCATATACCTAAACCTGGTCAAGTAGTTCTGCTGACTGAACTCAAAACACCAGATTATAAAAACCAACAAAATGTCATATTTTATACCTTTAAATTCAACTTATCTAACAGCTTGAATTTAAAATAGTCTCTTGGATGCATGTTTTAAATATCAACTGAAATATTTTATCTTCAGATTTTTCTGTGATTATTTAAAAACTAAAACCCTAAAAGTCAACTCTGGCTATGTGTTTTAAATATAGCCTATCTACATGAAAACAATTCTTTTTAAGAAAGAAACATAGTCCCATTAATCTAATGTAGTATTAGTTATTATTTCTTTCAGTGGATGGAATTTATTTTTTAAGATTAGTATAGGTTGAATAAAGAAAAGTTATATTTAAAGTATTATTTTGAAAAAACTTTAGAAACATTTAATGTGGCTCTTCATAAGGGCCTCTAGAACATTCTCATTGCTGTTTACCACCACAAAAAAAGTAATTTTCAAACATATTCCTTCTAATACTTAACATGCTTTAGATGCGCATTATTTTGAGAATGGTTTTATTAAAAGTATATCTTTAAAGAAATCCCAAATTGCCAAGAGAATCTGCAATCTGCATGACGAAAACTGCAGTGAGTTTGATGATGTTCAAAAAATAATAGTAAGCAGCAGGAAGGCGAGACACAGTAATTTAACAATCAGTATCATCTGAACCAGATAATAATTCCTCATAAATGGAAACATTCAAGGTTTGAATTAACAAATGACCCCTCACAGTATACTTTTGGTTGTTAGGAGGCTAACAATTGAACATAAAGCAAAAGCTAAGGGACTTAGCTTTTTACTTACAACTTATACTGGGTAGATTCTCAATGAATTTCTGGCAGCTCTTCTTTCTCTTTGAGGGTTATTATATCTGTTACCAAGAATAGTAGATTGGGTCTTTCTACATTTTAAATATTCCCTTACTTGGGTTTTAAAATTCACCACTTCTTTGGTTCCATAAACATCATCACATTTTTATAGTTTTTATCCTTTGCTCTAAAATGTTCTCAATGTGGGAAATAGGAATTTCATGCAGTGCCAATGTGTCTCTCCAAGGATTATACAGTTGCAAGGGAAATGTGCACCTGCATGGTGGTGAGACGTGGCAGACGCCACTGTAACCAAGCAATCCACTGAGTGTCACTTAAGTGAAGCAGCCTGGCATTAGCTGCTTCCTTGTGTATGAAACAATTGTGCCTCTGCTTCCTGATGGATGGTACAATGTGAGGGGCTACTACCAATGGATATTTTGACATAAAATACCATGAAGAAATACTCACAATAGTCCAGAATGTGGGATATTTCACAACTAATTCAGGCTTTTCAAAATGGCAATTTAACAGGAGGGGAAAAAACCATAGAGATTCTTCTAGATTAAAAGAAAAAAAATTAAAAAGGCTGTGCCCAGTGGCTCATGCCTATAATCCCAGCACTCCAGGAGGCTGAGGTGAGTGGACTGCTTAAGCTTAGGAGTTCAACACCAGCCTGAGCAAGAGTGAGACCCTGTCTCTATGAAAAATAGAAAAAATTAGCTGAGCGTGGTGGTGTGGCAGGTGCCTGTAGTCTCAGCTACTTAGGAGGCTGAGGAAAAAGGATAACTAAGCCTAAGCGTCTGGGTTTCTGTAAGCTATGATGCCATGGCACTCTACCCTAGGAAACAAAATGTCTCTAAATAAATAAACAAACAAACAAACAAGAAAATAACAATAAAATTTAGTATTTGAGGCTTGATTGGATGTTGGCTCAAAAAAACAAAATATTATAGCCATTTTTTGACAAATAGGGAAAATTAAATATAAATTAGATTTTAATGGTATTACAAAATCATTTTCTTAGGTGTGAAAATGGTATTGTGGTTAGGGGCCAAGTGTCATTAGGTCTTTCACATGATTCAGAAAACAGACATATACACACATGGCAATATGGTAAAATGATAACAATTCTGATAATAATTCTTTTATTCATTTATGTTAAACATTCTAATCCCATGACCAACCAACAATTTTGATTACAAAGGTGCTCATTCTACTTGAGCTTTTCTGGGGCCTTGAAACGTATTGTAATAAAAAAGTATCAGTGGCAATGGGAGCTTGACAAAAAGCAGAGGCTCTAGAAAGAAGGGAGGGAATAAATTTTATTTGCTGGAATTATAGGAAGGGGGTGGGGGAGCTGAATCTCTTGGGAAAAGAAGTCAGAATAGAAAGAAAATTGTTCTGCCCAGGAGCTACAAACCGCAGACTGAGAACGAGGAAGGGAAGGGATGGCAAGGAGCCTAGGCAGGAGGAGACGGGGGGAGCTGACGTGCGGGGGAAAGAGGACATGTTCGGAGTGGATCTGAAGGATGCTTTCTGTCACATGTACATCCTGTGACCCAGTCTTGTGCTGAAGATCTACATCCTTCCTCAAGGCTCTTCACATGGACTGTTATTTCACTGACAGCAACACTGAAACCCTGACAGGGACTGGCTAGAAATGACTCTATTCCACTAGCCATTTGCTTCCTGAATCTGTCTTGATCAAAATCTCAGGAATGTCTCCTTAGGGAATAAAGCAAAAATTCTAGACAATCACTCAAAGAATCCTCAGATTAACTTGTGAGCCTCATGGTAATTCCTGGCAGAGAATGGTTATCCAGTGGAACTACAAATGGGTTTGTACGAATTCAAGAAAGATGTTCTTCAGAAACTCTTCAGAATATACTCTTAGAGTTTCAGGAAAATCTTCAGGGACCATATTTCACAGAAACTGATTTCATTTCCTTTTTACTCTTTTGGGCACACTGTGTTTCTCTTTAAAATGTCACTGGTTTCACACCAATCTTCATCCTTTTTCCCTTTAAGAAAAGCAGCCAAGGAAAGAAGGTCTTAACAAAAAGAAAAGTGATAGGAGGGAGAGGGGCATCATTTTGCCTTTCAGTAATTCTTTAAGGAGTACTTCCTTCTGTACTTTTCTAGTATAAATTATCTCTCTTTTGATTCTAAATTCTATAATTCAACCTGATCCTCAAACAGAAAAAGAATGACTGCAGAATTCCTAGTTTTCTAAACTGGTCTCTCTACAGATTCAAATACTCTGTACAAGAGGAAATGCTATGTTATACTCATTTTCGGCAATAGGACATGTCCATTCTCGTGTGGAATGACACTTCAGAAGGAAAATGGTGGTGAGCACAGAAGGATTTTCAGAAGGTCATAGAGTAAAGAGTCTCTTAGAAATGGATATTTATAATAAATCTTCAAAATTATGTAATACTAGTCACCTTCAGGGAGTTATCCCAAATCACACTCCTGCCACCTCTGTGGGGTGAGAGGATAATAGGGTGTTAGCAGCAGCGTATCACAATCACCCTCCCTGGATTGCTTTTCTGTGTTCAGAGAGAAGTCAATAGCATATATTAAGCCAATTTTAGGCACAGAACAAGTCTGTGGTGATTCATATGTAGTCAATATTTTGTGCGTTGGAGTAAGCTAACTGTAATTAAGAGACAAGTAGCTAATCTACAATCATTACCCTGGGAAAACTCCCACTGCTATCAGTTTAGGGATAGGCAAACCTAGGAGATACTTGAAAGATTTCTGTCACATTTTTAAAGCTAAAGTACAAAAGAAAATTATAAAACCTTCCAACTTCCTGGTAAATTACAACAGAAAATTAAATCGTTAGGTTTCCTCAACATTCTCCAGATATTCTAAATACAGAATAAAGAAGGAAGAGCACCCTGGGAGAAAAACACATCCCACCTCCATTAACAGAAATTAAGCATCTACTTTCTTTTGTTAGCAAAAATCGTGGCTTTAGAAAGTTACTCTCCTAGATTCACATTTATAGCACTAGCCCTAAGGTCATAGCAATTGAGCAGTAGGCTGGTTCACTAACACCTCAAAGCAGTATTATTAGGGTTGAGTTCAGAAACATGTACCAGGAAACCCAACTTGCAGTGGCTTGATCAGATAGAATCATTTTTTGCATACAATGAACAGCCCATAGTTAGGCAGTCCAACACTAAAAAAGCAAGTCCATAATATGTTATCAAAGCTCCAATATCTTTCTGCTAACTACATGCTGGGTTTAGCCTTTTTCTTAAAGGTTTCAAGCTTCAGCCTATAGGATAAGAAATAATGTGTGCAGCTGCCCAAAACTACCACCTCCCTCACAGCTGGGTTTCAGGCAGGTATGCCAAATACCTTCTGTTTGATCTGCAGCTCCTCCTTCTCTCCCCCAAATAAAGCTAGTATCACAACATTGGGCCTTTAAACAGAAATGTCAAGAATAAAGGACTGTTTTGTGATTCAGAGGGAGGTATCTGTAAGATTCTCCAAGATGACTCTGTAATAGCAGCAATCTGCCAGTCATGGACATGCTCATTACTGTAAATTATGAAGCCAATCATATTTTAGGGTCACCCTATCTGGATCCATCCAGGCTTGCTGAGCTTTGGGCACAGGAGGGCACTCCTCTATCAGGGCTTCAAGATAGCCCCACCAGCTTGGAATGCTCTCTTGTCAGATGTACTCCTGGTCAGAGTATGCTCTTAATGAATATCCTGTGAGGTAAGTCCTCAAGAAGCTTGTCTAGCCCTCCTTAGCTTCTTGCATTCAAGAGAATACTTTTATCAGTCCTCCTTAATCCAATCTCTGATGGCAAGTCATAATTCTAGACTGTCTCTGTTTATCTCTGGTAAGCTGGACCTGAGAGGGGTCTGCTCAAAGTCACAGGAAATCTTTGATACCATGTTCTTGTATCATTGTCCTGTCCTCTCTCCACCTGCATATCCATTTTCATCCATCACTCAGAAACTTGGCAAGGCTACCATGGAGGAGAGCAAAGCTACCATGCTTCCGACTATGGCCTCGCTAAATGTCTTTGATGGACTTTCTAAGTCTAACCTATGTGTTTGTGAAGCATCAACATGAGCTTCCCATATGGACTGAAGAGCAAAAAATAAACAGCTGCCAATAATGAAATCGTTATGTTTCATGGATAGCCCTTATTCAGCTTATTTATGAATTATCTATTTGATGCCAGGTACTTTGGTAAATCTTTTTTCACAGTAAGAATAACTAGAATTCAAAAGAGATGTTGCCACCACAATTTTGTTTCAGAGACCACAATTTCCTAATTCCAACAATAACGTCCAAACTCCAAATGCTAGTAAAGCTTATGCTTGGTACTCTCTGGCCTTTCCTGACCCATTTCTTATGTCATCCTAATCCAGCTCCATGAATTTCTGGGCCTTTACTCAGGCTGTGCTTCCTTCTGCTCCATGAATAGCAACACATCCTTCTACATCCAGTTTAAACATGTCTGGACAACTTCCTCCCCAAAGGAAGCAGTCCTGTGGAACTTTGTTGGCTGAGCACAGATTGCATTCTGCTTTGTGATGATGCTGGTTATTTCTGAATCTCTCTGGTTAGAGCTCCTTAGTGCAGAGAGCAGGAAGACCACTTTTTACTGTTTCAGTATCCCAAGTGCAGTGCTTTGCGCATAGCAGCAGCTTTCCACGTTACTTATTTATCCATGAATGAAAGAATGAATCTCTCCGGTGCCTTCTAGATCAAAGTTTACTCAAATTTGGTTTTATGAATGTCCACAGCAGCAGTTCTCACCCTTCCTAATGCTGCAATACATTTTCATTGTTAAAAAACACTTAGAGATCTAAAAATAGACCTGTCATTCAATCCTACATTTCCTCTACTAGCAATGTATAAAGAAGACCAAAAATCACATTATAACACAGATAAATGTACCAGAATGTTTATTGCAGCCCAATTCATAATCGCGAAGTCATAGAAGAAGCCCATCGACCCATGAATGGATCAATAAATCGTGGTATATGTACACCACGGAATATTACGCAGCCTTAAAGAAAGATGGAGACTTTACCTCTTACATGTTTACATAGATGGAGCTGGAACATATTCTTCTTAGCAAAGTATCTCAAGAATGGAAGAAAAAGTATCCAATGTACTCAGTCTTACTATGAAACCAATTTATAGCTTTC
>CAUYON010151841.1:0-34679 GCA_963573935.1 Arctocebus calabarensis | reverse complement strand
ATCACAGCTCACAGCAACCTCCAATTCCTGGGCTCAAGCGAGTCTCCTGCCTCCGCCTCCCAAGTAGCTGGGACTACAGGCGCCCGCCACAACGCCTGGTCGTTTTTTCTTTTTTGGTTGCAGCCGTCATTGTTGTTTTGTTTGGCAGGCCCGGGCTGGATTCGAACCCGCCAGCTCAGGTATACGTGGCTGGCGCCTTAGCCCGCTGAGCCACAGCTTTTACATTATGTGGCTTGCTGGTAGGTGCTCATGAGAAATCAGCGCTCTATTTAAAACCACATAAGATGATTCTGATATGAACATGTTAACTACAATGTCCACCATGTTTTCCAATTAAGTCTTTTTACTGGGAGGCTCTGGAGAAAGAAGGTGGAAAGGCTTGTGTGTCCAGAATGTGAGACTGAGAAGTTTATAGTAGCAGGCTGGTTTGACGTGTGCATCCGTATGTATTTAAGTGTTTGAGGACGAGTCTGGCATAGTTTAAAGAGTTCTTGTTGGGGCTGTTGGACTAGTTTTGATGTGTCATGCTTGAGGACCTCGGAAGTCTATGGCAGACCTGAGAGCTGCCCTGGGATGATGCAAGGTGAAACAGAGAGGGTAGATGGACTAGGAATCCTAAAATTCTAGGAATCTTAGAAGGTTGGGTGGAAAAGGATTGAGCCAGCCTTGCTTTTTCCTTTTCTAACATTTGAGGGAGGTGAAGATAAACTATTTGAAAGTGATTGAACAATCACTGGTATAGACTTTGGTTAAAACCATGGAAGTAGAGGAGAAGCCAGATGGGTGGTCAAGGAAGGGACCATCTACTTTGGTAGGCAGAGAATATATGGAAGGGCTCTGCTTTTATGGATTAAAAGTGCAGCATCTTCTAGATTATTACTTGGCAAATTAACTGGTGGAATCATTCTATATCTGTTTAGAAACTTAAAAAAAACCCCAAATAATTCTTTTAGAAGAGTTCTTGGTAGTTTAAGAAAAGGAAACATGACAGGAAAGCTTTTATAGAAATATGTTTTTGTGTAAGCTTCTAAGCTTCACTTAGATTCTCCCCAGCCCACAGGGTAGGTTAGTTTCTCTTGCCAGCACATGGAGACTGGTGAAGGAAGTGATGATCTCTGACTTTCTTACCTTTATCCCATACAGGAAAAGTGACACAACACTGTATTAGTTACAATTTATTATAGTGAGGCCTATTAAATTTTAAAAATCCCATTACGATGAAATCATATGGGGACAAACAAAATAGGATACAATTCAGTTTTTGACCAATATATATTTATTGAGTCCCATAAAACTTTATGCCAGTCACTGGGCAGAGCCTCTGGATACATCTTTTAATACTTGTTGTACTAAATTTCAGTATTAATATTCATGTTTCTATATAAAGCAATTTGCTATAATTAAAGCATGACATGACTAATTATATTAAATGTTTTCATGCAAAATAATTATATTTATAATAGAAGCACACCTGGATACTTCTGTTTTATCTGGATGACATTACTGATCAAATAAATACCTACTTTGATAATTTAAGGTAATAGTTTTTACAGAAGTTTGGTAATTAAATCACTCGGATCTGTTGTTACTAAAGTTGATTTTAAAAAGTATATTCTCCCTCTTTTTTAAGCTTATTCTTTATTTGCATCTATCATGGGGTACAAAGTTCCATTTTGCTACATTGTGGTGAAATCAGAGCCTTCAGGGCCCTCATCACTGGAGTGATACACATTGTACCTGCCAAGCAGCGCCTGTCATCCTTGTTTTTCCTCTTGCACTCATCTTTGCAGCAATAGGGAGCAACAAAGGGGGAAGTGACAATTAGGAACCGTATTAGGCCTGAACAGGTCAGGACAATGTCAGACAAGGGAGGGGTTTAGAGTTTGGTATGGAGGGTTTTCTAACATTATACTGTTTTCAAAAGAAACTCAGTGATATTGGTAATTCATTACTTAACTAGACACCAGATATCAGATAGGGAGGGTTATACAGAAAAGTAAACACTGTTAATTACTGTCTCTTTTCCCCTTTTGCAGCATTGTTTATGGTGTGCTGACCCCCTAGTTCATGAAATATAGGCAACATTATTGTTATTATTATTATTACTATTACCTTTTCAGAGATGGGGTTTTGCTTTGTCACTCAGGCTAGCGTACAGTGGTATGATCACAGCTTACTGCAACCTCGAACCCCAGGGCTCAAGGGATCTTCTTGCCTCCCAAGTAGCTGGGACTATAGGCATGTGACATAATGCCAGGCTACATTTTAAACAATTAAAAAAATTTTTTTTATATAGAAATGGTTGCCTAGGCTGATCTCAAACTCCTAGACTCAAGTGAGCCTCCTGCTTCAGCCTCCCAAAGGGATGTGATTACAGTTGTAGGCCACCATGTCCAGTTGGGAGCATTATTGTTGGAAATATTTTTATGAGGCATATTGTAATGTTGCATCTTTCCCATGATACTTTTTGTTTTATGCTACCTTACATCATAAGCCTAGAGAGAAAATGTAATGAACAGGACCACAGTTTAGCAATTTAATGTAAAGAGCATTCTAGTAGTGAAATACTGTTTTTTAAATAAAGAAAAGCAAAATCTTAGCTGGAAAGGTTTAAGTCAGGGGTCCTCAACTACGGCCTGTGGGCCACATACGGGCCTCTAAGGACATTTATCCAGCCTGCTGGGTGTTTTTGCCGCCACTGCCTGTCCTGCTTAGCAGCTGACTCGTCTGGGCTGTGCACCACGCTCTCCGACTCCCCTCCTTCTCTCTCTCTGTCTCTCAACTCCTCCTCTCAGTCTCGGGTGTGATTGGACGAGTCTCTAGCTTGCCTGTGCAGAGCCTGCTGCTGCCTGAGGACCAAGGTAAGAACAAGTTAGGATTATTTTTTTTTGAAGTTAGGAGGTCTATTTTGTTTTTATTTTGCAGTTAGTAGGGCTTTTCTTTTATGGTTAAGGGGAGCCTTTTTTCCCTGAAGTTAGGAGGTCTTTGTGCAGTGTGCATAGGAATTTGTTTATAGTTTTTTTTTTTTTTTTTAAACTATAGTCCGGCCCTCCAATGATCTGAGGGTCGGTGAACTGGTCCCTCTTTAAAAAGTTTGAGGACCCCTGGTTTAGGTTGATAGTAGTGAGATGGAGTAAGGTGGGAGGAAAGACTGTGTTGGGAATTGATTGGTAACATGTAGCTTATTTGGTAAAATTAATCTGTTCATTAGTGATTGACCAACATGGGTAGTTAGGTTTATCATGTGGTAATGCTAATGCTTGGCAGTTTTTCCTTTAAGGGAGACAAGGTCTCACTATGTTGCCCAGGTGGGTTTTGAACTCTCAGCCTATAGTGATCCTTCTACCTTGGCCTCCCAAAGTGATGGGATTATAGGCATGAGCCACCAAACCCAGCCAGCAGCTTTTACTTTTTCAGCAGTAGAGTTCAGTAGTACAATTCCTAGCCCATCAAAATGTCATCGGTGAGGCTTATCAAGGTCACGGCTGTAGTCCGGCAGTTGCTCAAGAGTTACACACTCTGCCCCTCTCTCTGCACATAATTTGTCCTGACAAATCTTAAACCATGGCGTCAGCTCAAGTTCTCTGTGTTTCTCTGTTAAGTTTGTGGTTCCAGCACAGGTAACTGAAAACAGATGTGCTAAGCGAAAACTCCTCATTTTTTCTTGTTGTGCTTTTGGTGATTTGGGGGTGGGGAGTGAAACTGCCTTTTACAAACCCTTTGTGCTTTGTTATGTGCACAGTTCCCTGACACAGCGGTGTTCACCCGCATTCTCTCCAGACGCCTGCTTTTTCAGTTTTTGGTAGGGACTGCTGACTTCAGTGGAGAGCAGCCATAGCCCCCTTCTTTATGCCAATCTCTTTCTCCTGTTGCCTGTTTCCTGTCTGCAGACTGCACGTGGCCCTGTGGGACCCAAGGTGATTTTTCGACCTAGTGATCACCTCCTAGTTAAACACTCATGTAGTGTATTTGACAGTCGTAGGGACAGAATGAGTTGGCAGTCCTGTCTCATGCCTGGGATCAACAAGAGGACAATGACTGGACCAAAAGAAAGAGAATTAAGATGGTTTAAAGGCAGAGCTCGCACAGAAACCTACGTACAAGGGAGGACTAGATTCTTATAGTGGGGATGGCTGAAAAATGATGGTGACAAAGCTTTTATAAGCATTCTCTGTGGGAGCAGAACAGGTGGGTTACTGGGAATCCAGTACCAGACACTGCCCAGGAGTGTCACAGTCCAGCTGAGGAGAGAGGGGATATGGAAATAAATACAGCACAACGCAAGGCAGTCTGTGGAAGGTGCCAGCGAGGGCGCTCATGGGGAGCCAGGGGAGAGAGTTTCTGGGCAGGCGCTTTTCTGAAAAGTGGCAGTTTTATGGGGGACATGAGATTTGAGCTGGTTTGAAAATGCCTCATGGTAGCACAAACTGGGAAGCCGGCAGCTGAGGGCAGAGATCAGCAAAAGAAGACACGAAAAGGAAGCCCTGAGGAGGGTTTCTAGGAACAGGGAAGTGAGCAACTTGGCTGGAGTGGAGGGTTCAGGCAGGCAAGTGAGTGTCTGGATGGGAGAGAATGAATACCACCAAGGGGCTTAGGGTTCATCTTTTGACCATGGGGGAGCCAAGGAAGACTTCTGATCAGGGGTTGTGACGTGTGCAAAGTAATATTTTAGGACACATAGTACAGCCATGGTGTGGAGAATCAATGGCTTGCTTATTTATTGCCTGGACTTTCTCTCTCTCTCTTTTCTTTTTTTTTTTTTTTTTCTGCCTGGACTTTCTGATACTGTTTCTCAGGCCATCTTCCAGTTAGAAGTGACTTTTTATTGTGCACAGGTGGGCTCCCTGGCATTGCATTAGGAACTCACCCTGACAGCATTGTTAGTAAGGAGAGAGAATTGTTTTATCACCAGTTTCTCTTAAATCCTCAGGGGCCATATTTCATCTGTCTTTGAAATGTGGGCTGAGTGATGGCTATGTGATCGACTCTTAAATACAGCACTGCTAAGCCCAGCCCTGCAATCATGTGGTTATGAAATATTATCCAGCCTGAAACCATAATAAAAAAACCCGTCTTAGTCTGCCCTACTCACAACATGTGATACGGGAACCTAACCTTTGAAGTGATGTGGAAGAACTAGAGAACTGTTGACTATACAAAATGCAAATGAGAATTCCATGTGGAAGGATTCTTCTTTCAGTTTTTGGTATTTTCTTCTCTTGAATCTTTGCTTCAGGCCACCACCTGTTTCTGCTCCAAATGTTTCTAAGGCCAAAGGTCTCTGCCTCAGAGATTTGAGGCACTTGCTTGCTGGTGACCTACATGTCACACTGAGAGAAGAGAAAAGAATGGAGGGGAAGAGAAGGTGGGCAGAGGGGTCTTTTGGTCTTTTTGTCTGATAAAACTGGGGTGACATTGCCTATGGCATAGGGATAAAGAGCCTCCATCTTTCTCTTTATAGGGATAAAAATAAATTGTGTGTCTGTCTGGATGCACATTCAGGATGTAGAATCAAAACCAAAATGTGATGCATTTCATCTTCATTCTATTCATTGTTGACTATTTCTGTATTAGAACACAGAAGCTCAGCACTATGCAATTTAACAGCCAGTTAAACACCACTTAACCCCTTAGCACTTGCCAATTGCTTTTCTTCCAAGCATATTTCCAACCCCACCCTCCGCACCAATACTATCCTGATTGCTGCAGTCACTCACTATTAGGCTAATTTGCTGCCCTGGGAGACACTGTGTTGAGACTGGCTCTCTGATTAGGTGGGAATTGATTAAGCGGAAACTGCTTCATTCTGTGGCTAGATCTGTGGAAGCAACTAGAGAGTTCCTAATTCCGAGCCTCCTTCCACTTTGCTGTTGTCTCAATCAAGTGACTTTCTCTGATTCGTGCCGCATTAGCGTGTCTTCTGAATGCCCGTTCTCATCTTACAATCTCTGCAGACATATGTGAATGATATACGCTCTGCATCCCTCACAGTTCTGACACTTTCCTGTTATCATCCTGAATGCCAGTGATGGCCTCAATAGCAAGGTGAAAATGAAGTTTCTAGGTCGAAATCATACTTCTTGAAATTCTCTGGAACCTCTTCTGTGCCCCGCCCACTCCTCCCTCTTTCCTTTGGTCCAAGTCCTGAGTATTAGCTGGGTTGTTAAGCCTTGTGCTCAGAGACTGAGAACTTGACTTTGAAAACTTGAATGAAGTTACATGGATTCTTTATGCCTCACTACCTCCTTCTGAAAGGCCTGGCCAGGAATAGTGTTTACCTCAGAGTGAGTTTTGGCAGACATAATACAGTAGAACCTTCATGGTTGACCACCTCCTTACACTGACCACCTCCTTAAGTTGACCTGAGTTTCACAGACTGGACATAGACCACACATATGTGTCAGTAGAGCTGGCCCAGTTCCTGATGTTGACCACCTGCATATGTTGACCAGTTGTTTCAGTCCCTCAGGTGGTCAGCTTACAGAGCATCTATTATGTACATAAAGGCTTCTGCAGTAATGCTGTCCAGAGTTGAGGCTCTTGTTGTCATTGTGTTCCAGATTTTCACTCAATGAACGTCTGCAAGTCACCCCTACAGGTCAGCTTCTCCCTTTCCTGAATCCCCATAGCACCTTGTTGGGCATCTTTTTCTGGCATTTAATGATTGAGTATGTACCAATCACTTTCCCCTTTTAGACTGTAATCACCTTTAAACTAGGGGATGGCTTGGTGTACCCTGTTTCCTGTATACCTGTGGGTTCCAAGCCTGGATGGACGTCAGAACCACCTGGGGAAGCTTTGAAAGAAATACAGAGCCCCAGAGAACATCTTGTGAGTGGGGTTGGATCCTAGGAACCTGGATTTTTCATGAATGTTACAGGTGTTTCTGCTGTGGCCTCAGACCCTAGGGATAGAATCAATTCTATAAGGCTGTGGTTGCCAAAGCTATCAAACCCAACATCCCCTTTAATATATTTTTTAACATCTTCTTTACTTCCTGAAATGAAACTCATAGATAATAGTATTCACATACAATATTAAAACCCCCTTCTAACTATAATAGGAAGGAGAAATAACATGGAAATGATTTATAATAAAATAGCACCCATTTTAATATGTGCACGGATATATTGAAGACATAAAGAAATAGTTATATCTTTACTCTTATAATAAATTAGTTTGGATTTAAGACATTTTCAGCTGAATATTATCAATTATAGATTAGTACTGATATATAACCTTAGAACATAAAAGCTAAGTAAGTCTTTTATGTCACTAAGAATATGACAATTATAAATGTAGACCAATATAGGTGTATTATAGAGAAGACTCATGAATCATGAATGACATTGCTGGAAGAGTCATGATTTCCAGAGATGGTACAGAAACTCTTAGCAAAGTTCTAAAAAAAAAATATGGTACAAAAAAATAGAGTACATCTTTCCCTTGATTTATAGGGTAATCAAATTCCTAGAAAATTTAGTATATATAAAACTGAAGAGAATATGTTTGTGAAATGTAGAGTTCAGATTTGGACTCAGATAATTATATAAACCTTTTCTCTCTTCTATGAAAGTTGTTTGGGACATGGGACAATTCATCATCAAGAGAAATTTTCAGGAGCATCTTAGGACTCTCGCGATCCTACTCTTTCCTCCCCAAATACCAGTAGAGCCTACAATCATTGTTGACAACCTGAAGCCCCCTACCCAGTTCTATAGCTCTTGGAGCAGTGCCACCTCCCTGAGAACCACTGCTGTGGAAAGAGACCAATGTACCAATAATTGGTACAGAGCCCCCAACACTTGGTGCTCTGGATATATTTGGTAAATAAATAAATGAATAAACTACCAGACTTTGAATATTTGAAATAAACAGCACATATGCCAAAAAATACTTGTGTGATTTTTTTTTAAAACCAGAATTGGCTTTTGTTCTTTGTTGTGTTATAAAACCCTGGGGTAATAAAAATTGAAAAAGGGTCTGTCGTAGGTTGGGTTTTCTAGAAGCAGATGCTGAGATGGAATTTGGGGTGTAAGATGCTCCTTAGGGAAGCATCTTAGGAAAGGAAGAAGCAGCATTGGGCAGAGGAAGAAGGTGAAAGGCCTCTGCAACCTGGCAGGAAGCCCTGAAGTGAGTGAGTGCAGTCTGGGCCGGAATGGCAGGACCTCTGCATCCCTGCCTCCCAGACACCAGATGCAGGTGGTCACGCGAAGGGCTGGAAAAAGGGTGGGTTCCCAGGTGAGGGGGCTTTCTGCAGCGGGGGGCAGACCCTGAAGGAGCTGGCAGCAGTCAGCTGGAGGCAGTGTGCTCAGCATGCTCCTTACCACTGGGCAGCAGTCCTTACTCATTGGGAGACCTGGGAGGTTCATCTCAGTCTGCCATGGGCTTTACCACACGTCTCACTTATGCCCGACAGCAGCCCTGGGAGACAGGTACGGTGATCATTGCCAGTTTGTAGGTGAGGAAACTGAGGCTTCAAGATATTTTACTAACTTCTCCTGTTAAGTACCTACCGGTATCTCAGCCAGCTCCCCGCAGAGCTGGAAGATTCCCATTCATTCATGTGTTTTAGTCACAGGTATTTGGTTGGTGTGAGGTGTGTGCCCCCTGTGGTGGGACAACTGAGCTGCTAAAGCCTTTCTCATTCATACTGGTTTTCTTTTATGGTTGGCTAAGTAGCCTACAGGTAGATTAGCATGATGGGGTGGAGATATCCAGTCCTTTTATTCACAGCTTTTATCACTTGATCAGATTAGGAATTAATTTTTAAACTCCTCGATGTGCCTGAGAACTGCTTGTTTTATGATAAGATTTTCCTTCTAGGTTGTTTCTAACACAGACAAGGACACGTGACTTGGGGCTTCTTGCAAAGAATGCCTTGGGCCTTCAAGGTATCACTTCACAGGCTGCAGCCAACTGGTATTGTGGGCAAACCAGCCAGCTGGCAGCTGCGGCAGGAATCTGACACACACCCCAGGAAGCACGTGCTGCCAGGCGTGCTGGCCTTTTCCCTGCCTCTGCCCTCTTCCTCTCTTTCTACTGGACAGTTTTACTTTAGGCCCATTGGAAAGGATTTCAGACTGTTTCAAGGTCCCCTGGTGGGACTACTATCTTTAATCAAAGGCAATACATTTCTGCTACTGTGTATTAGAATAATTTTGCCTTTTTCCACAAATCAAATGGCAAATGATTGTTAGGCTCTAAGACTAGCTAAGGTAAATCCAGTGGAACTCTTAGACTCATGAGCCATGCTAACTCTGGCAGATGAAATAAATGTAACATGGACATCACCGTTAGGATGTTCTATAGGTCGCCATACATGCGTACATTGGGAAAATGTAGCTAAATGTACCTTTATTTACAAAATATTCATTATAATATTTATAAAATATCTACAAAACATTTCTTTATGGGTTGACATAGAAACATAAAAGATATATGATATAATACAAAATATAATATGAATTTCTTAATTTTTCCTACTTATGATATCTTTGGAACACCCTATAATTTAATATTTGAGGCCAGAATTCTTTTAAAATAACTTAATAAAAAATTATAAAATATATGCTCACTGTAAAAATGAAATCTCTTGTCCCTTCTAGGGCTGCCATATCCTTTAGGTCATCCATGTGAACAGCTGAGTGTGTTTCCACCTTACCTTTCTCTGTGTATTCCTGCATATTCTCATATATTCGAATATATGAGGTCTGGCAATTAAGTTTGTGAACTTGCTACCATATGCTTATGTTGGCAGCACTGTACAAACAACTTGGCAAGGTTCCATAACCTTGGTATATCAGTGTCTCACCTTTGTGTTCCTGTTAACTTGTGGTGGTGTCTTGCCGAGTGGTGGTCATTGTCATTTTTGTGTGCTGTTGGGAGAATGTGGGAGCTTGCATTAGAACAAAAAAACAAATACTTGTAAGTTTCTTGTTAAACTTGGCAAAAATGGAAGTGAAATAAGGACATGTTAGACCAAGTTTGTGGGGATAATGCAGTGTACAAATGGATTAAACATTTTTCTGAGGAGGGAGAAAACCTCACTGATGAAGAGAGGTTGGGTGGCCATTAATGAGAGGAACTGATGAAAACATTGCAAAAATTCATCAAATTGTGTGATGAATCATTGGCTAATTGTGAGAAGCATAATAGACGAAATAAATATCAATAGAGAAACAGGAAACTCTTAACTGAAAATCTTAGCATGAGAAAGGTGTGGCTCTTGCATCATGACAATATACCAGATTTCATGATGCTGTGTCTGAGGAGTTTATATCCACTAAACAACTAACTATATTGGAACACCATTCCTATTCACCTGATCTGAATCAGATCCTTTTCTTTACCTGAAAAGAAAGGAAATATTGAAAGGAAGACATTTTGATGACATTTAGGACATTGAAGGTAATATAAAGAGAGCTTTGACGGCCATTCCAGAAAAAGAGTTCCAAAATTGCTTTGAAGCATGGGCTAGGTGCTGGTGTCAGTGTACAGCTTCCCAAGGAGAGTACTTTTGAAGGTGACTATAGTGATATTCAGCAATGAAGTATGTAGCACTTTTTCTTCCATGTGTTAGTGAATTTAATTGTCAGACCTTGTACCACATAAATATATTTGCCCATTTTTTTCCCTTTTCAATGAAAACATGACACTAAATATTGGGTATGTTATAAATTGCTATATCCATAAAACAAGGTATTATGGACACTGCAAGAGCAATACATAGCTTCATAATGTTCCATAGTACGGATCTACCATGATTTGTTCAATTCTTTCTTCCATGGATGGCTATTCAGCTTTTTTCCAGTTTTTTGTTATTAAAATGGTGCTGCTCCTACACCAGGTACCTTGGAGCTGAGGATAGGGAGATGAACAGCAGAGAAATGCTCCCAACTTTCCAGAAGTTGACTTAGTGGCGGGAGGTCATATGGAAGTAGATAAACCATAAGTAAAATAGGAAAGAGCAGATTTCCTTTACCTTCAACCCCAATGTCTCTCCTCTGCATTTAGTCTGCTATTTGTTACTTCTTAGAAATTCCACTGGATGTCCTTTAAGGGCTTCAGACTCACTTTCTCTGTCCCCTTCCCATCCACCCCTTCTGCTCTTACTCCTGTACTCATCCCATTGGTTGGTGCCACTAATGTTTACTCAGTTGTCCAAGCTTGAAAATGTGGGGGTTATTCTTTATTCTTCCATTCTTTCTTCTCCACCTCCTCAGATCTCATGAGTTGCCAAGTCTTGTCAGTCTGGCCTCCTACATAATTGCTTTAGAATCTGTTCTCTTTTCCTCAAGTATAGAGCATGGCATCTGCCTCCTTGGCAGGGCGTGCGAGGGCTGCACTCTCATTCCCTACTCACACACCTCTCTCCCTCAAACCCTTCTCCGGCCACACATCTGTTCCTCCAAGTTCTTGGACTTCTCAGCTGGGAACAGTACCATCCCCCATCCCTGGGGACATTTGGAAATGTGGGGGACATTGCTTTAGTTGTCATCATGATTGGGAGCTGCTACCAGCAATTAGGGGGTGGGGTTGGGATGGCAAATATCCCGCAGTGTGTGGGACGGTCTTTCATGTAAAGTGTCCCACCCAGAATTGCAGGCAGTCACCCTGCTGAGAAACAGAATATGCTGTTTTGTGCCCTCTGTTCTTTGTACTTTGTCTGAAGTGTCCCTCCTCCACCTTCTCTGCCTAGGGAAGTCTGACATATTCTTTGAGTTCCAGCTTAAAAATGCCACCTTCTCTCTGAAACTTCCTGCACCCTTTTTTCCTCTTTGTTCTCAGGGTTCTTTACTTCCGGTGGGCCACATCCTTGAGTGTGCCTTTCCCTAGAAAAGAGGCGATCTTGTTCAGCTTTGTACTCCCTGTCTCTTCTCGGGTGCAACGGGCAGAGAACAGGCGACCAGCTAAAGAGGGTGGCATGGCTTAAATAAATGACACTGACCATCTTCTTTAGCTGTGCAGCTCTTGGATTGGGCTTTGCTGGTTATGCTTGAATTCCTTCTTCCCCTCCCTGTCCTCAGCCCCTGCTTTTTCCTTTCTCAATTGCAGCCTTCCTAACTCTGGCATGTGCTTCTCCATTACTACGGATTGGCGATCTTCCATAGTCACAGTCATCTGCGGTTCCTCCAGGCAGCTAAGAATTGAAATAGATCTTGGCCATCTTTGCTCCCGAGGTGTGATTGCAGTAGTTACAGCTCCTGTTTCCAAGGCAACCGCCTTCTGGTTCTGAGTAGACGCTTCTCTGAGTGCGTCTCCATTAGGAGAGAGGAGTCTTACCGCTCGCATCTCCACATTCAAACTTCCCCTCTTTACTGCTTATTTATAAAAGGTCAATTTACATTGGAACAGGGCAGGGATAAAACCTTATTCTGCTCTGGCAGTTAAAAAACTTTACCAAAGCATACTATATATACAAAAGACAGCACGTGTAATAAGTATATATTTCCATAAACATGTTATGTAAATAGCATCCAGATCAAGAAATAGCACATTACCTGCACCCCAGAGCTGAATGGTTTTTCCTGGAAATGCTGTTTTTTTTCTAATGTGCGCTTCTTATTTTATCCCAAACTGGCCTTTTTTTTTGTTATAGAGACAGACTCTCACTTTATCGCCCTCAGCGGAGTGCCGTGGCGTCACACAGCTCACCGCAACCTCCAATTCCTGGGCTTAGGTGACTCTCTTGCCTCAGCCTCCCGAGTAGCTGGGACTACAGGCGCCCACCACGACGCCCAGCTATTTTTTTTGTTGCAGTTTGGCTTGGGCCGGATTTGAACCTGCCACCTTTGGTATATGGGGCTGGTGCCTTACTGACTGAGCCACAGGTGCCACCCCTAAACTGGCCTTAATCTAAAATTCCTTGAGATAGGTCCTGATTGATGTCCTCTGGGCAATGAATATGCAGATTAGATAGGTAGATTTAGATTATTGCTAGTTAAAATATCATCAAATAATGCCATTTTCCCATGTTAGGGAGGCGTCCTATAGATAAGAGCCTCCAATCTGATGGAATCGTCACTGTTGTTAGAAGGCAGGGCATACTAGGAAGGCCTTAGTCCAGGCTGATTTTTTTATGCCCCTGTGAAACTGATGCATGCAAACACATAGACCCTTCTCTTTACCTTCCCCCTGCCCCACCCTTTTAAAAATCACTGCTCTTTATGTATCAGTTGGCGCAAGTGGTGATTTTGGAATCAGGTCATTCCAGAATGAATCTCACCTTGTCATCCACACTGTGAATATATACAATTCCTTTTACTTCTTAGTCTCCTCACCTATAAAATGGGAATAATATACTTCTCTTGAAGAAGTGAAGAATGAATGAGATAATGAATGTGAAAAATACTGGTCTTGTGCTTGGTTCACAAAAAATCACAATAAATGATAGTTTCTATCTTTTCTGAAGTTGAAAATTGTCATCACGTTGCTTCTGGATTACCCTTTTATCACCCACGTGATCTCTGTGCCTTCTGCTTCCCTTTCCCCGGGTCATCTTGAATGCTTGACCCTCCAGATTTAGCTTCCTCAGCTACTATTCCACCTTTGCAATTCCCTTCTCCTAAAGACGAATCATTTTCATGGCACATATGCTAAGGGCTGGCACAGAAGGACTTCATAGGTTGGTGCAGAGCTCCTGGCTCATCCCCCTTAACTGCACCTCTGGGCTGGCCATTTGTCTCTTGGTGCATAGCTGAACTCACCTGGTGGCAATGCTCTCTCATGGGTCAGCCATTTCGGCATTTTGAATGCAGAAGCCACTTTTCCCTTCCAGTTGGGATGTCCTCAGGCTATGGTGGAGGAGGTGATTGGTTGCCCTCTGCCCTTCTCTTCCTGTCATAAAGCCAGCCCTGGCTTGTCAGCCTTGACACAGCTTGAAACATTCGACCTCCTTTTCCCTCCCCTGGAGATGGCATTCTGGCTCTGAGGATTCAAGGAACTCCAACCCGACCCTGGGCCCCTGTGTCAAGTCTGGCTTTTTTATGTTCCATATTGGGACATTGGGCTTTGGCTTTGTCCCCAAATTGTGATTTCTACCTGGCTTCTGATTCTGATGCCTCTCTCCCAGTGCCTGCCTTGGTGCCTCACCTTGTTCCCCACCACTCCTAGAATGGCTTAGTCCCTCAGACACAGCACAGGGAGGCAGCCTCCCCTGCATCCTTGGGGCCTTGTTTTGGATACCCTTACTCTGGCCCTGACCAGCTGCTTACTTATGTTGACAGAAAAGAAGCCATACTCTATAAAATAATTTAAAGAGGTTTATTCTGAGCCAAATTTGAGGACCATGACCTGGAGCCACACCCAGGAAGCCTTGAGTATGGGTTGGTGGGGTTATAGTTTGGTTTTCTATATTTTAGGGAGACAGGGATTACAGGCGAGGTCATAAATTAATATGTGGAAAACACATATTGGTTTGGCCCCCAAACGGTGGGTCATCTGGAAGTGGGAGGTTACAGATGATAAGTGAGTTTAAGTGTTCTTTAGGGGCCAGTTGGCGAAAAGAGTTAGGCTTTGCCTAAAAGACCAGGAGTCAGTGAAAAGGAATGCTTAAGATAATTAGAGACAAAGTAGCAGACAGACTTAAGTGGTTTGTTATGTATACTGAGGCCCTGAAGGTAGGTCTTGCATAGCCTTAGGCTTGTTAATGAGTCACAAAGAGCATCTCTAAGAAGGGGAGAGGGCATGATGGGGCCTGTCTGATCTCCTTTTTCATGGCCAGCAACTTAGTTTTAGAGATCCTCTTGGCCAAGAGGAGGTCTAGTCAGTAGGGCGTTTAGAGGGCGCCCACTACTTATAATAGAACTATTCTAAAGGTAAAATAGCTTAGTTCCCTCGAGCCATAATTTCAGGTACCTTGTCTAATGGACTAATTGCCTCTTAGCCCCAGGGCCTATCATCTCAGGTGCATTCATTTAGTAGCTCATTTGGAACACGGCTTTCTGGCCTCTGACCTATCCAGAACATGGTGGGGAATCAAGAAGCATTAGAAACACAGAGCTGTGATAAGCCAAAAATAGGCCTTAAAAGTCTAAGCATCACATTCTTTATTCTTAGGAGAAAGCCTCAGGCCATCACTTAGAGCCCTGTACTCTTATAGTAGACACAGCGCTGATAAGTTGTGGCTAATTGACTGTTAAGTGCCCCATAAATTAGAAATGGCCAATTATAGGCAATACTTTTACAATAGGATAGGGAGAAGAGAGAAATGACAACCTAATAGAAAGGGAAGGGTGAGAAAAGTGATAAAGCCATTAGAGCAGCTGAAAAAGTACATGAAAAATAGTGAAGTGATTTAGTATTTTAAAAGACACTGAGAGCCTCTTTCAAATATAGGATGTTCACAGTGGTGAACCCTAATGATGACCCTTAGCCATCTGCAAAACATGTGAATTTGGGCTTTATACTTTTCTCAAGAAGGAGAAAAGTATACCATGAAGAAGTGGTACTGTCTTTTTGTTTTTTTTTTTGGAGACAGAGCCTCAAGCTATCACCCTGGATAGAGTGCTGTGGCATCGCAGCTCACAGCAACCTCCAATTTCTGGGCTCAAGTGAGTCTCCTGCCTACTGCCTCCCAAGTAGCTGGGACTATAGGCGCCTGCCACAATGCCTGGCCATTTTTTGGTTGCAGCCATCATTGTTGTTTGGTGAGCCTGGGCTGGATTCGAACCTGCCAGCTCAGGTGTACGTGGCTGGTGCCTTAGCCCGTTGAGCCACAGGCGCCAAGCCGAGGCACCCTACTTATTGAGCTACAGGCACCGCATACCTGCCACTTCTCCTGGCTCCATATCCCTGCTTACCCAGGTCAGCCACAAGGTCTCTTCTCCTTGGTGTAGGTCAAAGGAAGAGAAGAACCTGGTGCTGTTCTCACCTGTGTTCAATTTGGAGAATCAAAGTCTGGAAGGTTGGATTATTAGTGGGGGTCACTAATCCCCAGAAGTGATGGATGTACTTATCAGACTTCAGGTACCTCTCAGAAACCTACATGTCACACCCACTTTGCCCTTTCCAGTCACAGTAATCACATTGCTTATGTGTATATCCCATCCTTTGTAGAGTTATGTAACCAAAGTATTGAGGTTCCTTCTTGGAGGCACATTAATTTTTGTTCAGTGTATGATTTCTAGAAGATAGATAGGCATCTACCAAGCAGTGTGTGAAGTGTGTGTCTAAGGTAGATCCTTTTCTACTGAACAGGCTAACTTAAGGGACTGCTTCCCATTTTTGCCCCCTCAAAAGACCAGAGTTCAGGCAAATTTTTAAAAATCTCAAACTTTAAAATAATTGTTGCTTTTCACAAGATGGTGCCCAAGGCAAGGAAGGAACCTTATGGCCCTCCCAAAACAAAGTCATTGAAGGCCACTTGTCCTGGCTCCACATGGCTGCCTACCCAGCCAAAGGCAAAGAAAGCTATTATCTTCATTCCCTATTTCTGTTTGGGCCTGTTTGACTGACTGATTCTTCCCATGTTTTAAAGTGAATTCTCAGTTCAGAAATAGCTAAGAAACGTTGTGGGAGTGTCTGAGTCTACCACATTCTCTACTTTTATTTATTTTATTTTCACATCTATGAAACTGATTTAAAATAAAAATAACTTTAAATAATTTTAAATTTCTTTTTTTTTTAATAATTTTAAATTTCTTATGGTTAGTTAAATTGACATTCAGGTTATGCAGGTTAATTTTGTTTTTGAAATTTGTGATACAAGGATGGACTCGGTGGCTCAGGCCTGTAATCCTAGCACTCTGGGAGGCCGAGGCAGGTGGATTGCCTCAGCTCATGAGTTTGACAGCAGCCTGAGCCAGAGCAAAAGCACCTCTCTAAAAATAAAATAAAAAAAAAAGAAAAGTTGGGCATTGTAGCCAGCACCTGTAGTCCCATCTATTTTGGGAGTCTGAGGCAAGAGATTCACTTAAGCCCAAGAGTTTGAGGGTGTGGTGAGCTGTGATGCAAGGGCACTCTATGGAAGGTGACAAAGTGAGACTCTGTGTAAAAAAAGAAGAAAAGGTAGAAATTTGTGAAACAGCTGGTACATGTGAATAGTATTATATTTTGTAATGTATTAAGAAGCTTATAATATATAACATATGAATAACTATAAAGGTATGGATTTAGGTAATATTGGGTAATTATGACAATACTTTAGATAGGAAGTGTTGGATATTCTGAAAAATCTTTTTTTTGAGACAGAGCCTCAAGCTGTCATCCTGGGTAGAGTGCTGTGGCATGACAACTCACAGCAACCTCCAATTCCTGGGCTCAAGCGAGTCTCCTGCCTCAGCCTCCCAAGTAGCTGAGACTACAGGCGCCTGCCACAACGCCATTTTTTTGGTTGTAGCTGTCGTTGTTGTTTGGCGGGCCTGGGTTGGATTCGAACCTGTCAGCTCAGGTGTAGGTTGCTGGCGCCTTAGCCCGTTGAGCCACAGGCACCGAGCCTGAAAAATCTAGTTTGTTTGATTTGGACTATGTCTTTTATACATCTTTATTTGTTTTTAATGAGTTGGGCACTATTAGATAAATTGAAGCAGTATATAGATTTTAAAGTTTTTACATCTATGGTTGTGGGGTTTTTTTTGTGTGTGTGTGCAATTTTTGGCCAGGGCCGGGTTTAAACCTGCCACCCTAAGTATATGGGGTCAGTGCCCTACTCCTTGAGCCACAGGTGCTGCACTTATGATTGTGTTTTAATAATCAATAATGGCTGCTTGATTTTTTAGTATAGCTTCTCATACTTCTTTTAATTCAATGCTCAGAGTGTTTATGGCTTGAGAAGTTGTATTAAAGGCGTTGATGAAGGCACAGGCCAATGGACTAATTTTCAGATTGAGTCCAATAGCTATTGTTGGTTTGACAAAAATGGCCAAAGTGGTGTATTCCGCAGAGCTACAAAGGTGTAGTCTACTATTATAGTTTTCAGGGATATTAATACCTTAAGTTACTTTAGATCGGTTGGATTTAAAGTTTTGTACCCAGGGTAGAAAAGGGATGAACATTATCGAACAAGGTTGCCCTGTGTTGTAGCATGGATATATCAGTGCCATATAATAAGAGCTATCTTCAGGGTAGCTTGGTATGTCTACTGGCATAAGGTAGAAAGGCGGTCAAGTTACATTTAAGTAAGGAATTATTCAGGTTAGTGTATCGGAATGGTCACCTTTTAAGCTTGATATATTATATATATAAGTTTTAGTTTACAGCTGTATAACAAAAACCTTTTTTTTTTCTTGACAGTAGTGGTTTTTTAACTATAGATATTTGAGTATGTGATAATTTTGTGGATGTATGGGAAAAGTGAGAAATCTCTGATAAGTTCTAGTGGGAAAATGTGGATGCCCAAGGTTTTCATTGTGGATGAGGTTGTGTCATTGGATAGTAACAAAGAAGGGAAATAAGTGCTGTTTCTCTTCTATCTGGAAGCTCCATGGGTTCTATGTGAAATAGGATAATGAAAAAAAAAATAGGATAATGTTCATGAACTTTTACAGAAGATGGCATTAATGACCTAGAGTAATTCAAAGTTCTCAAAAATAGAATAGTTAGAAAAGACTTGCTTTCTGGGATGAGAAAGAAAGCTATTTAAAGACACGATTAGAGATTAGAAGACATGCCAGAATCTGTAACTGGAACTTTGCCAAAACTGGGTTTTTCTTAACTAGTTTTTATCAGATTAAGGTTGACTTTTTCTGGCCAGTACTATCCCAGCAGTGATGTTGGCCTTGCACTTGTGAACCAGTACCTGATACTAATTTGTCCTGTTACAGTTGTCGTTAATTTTATTCACTCAGTTATGGTGTTCTTGGACACCTGTTTCATTATAGGGTTCAGTATATCTTCTGTATTGTTAATAAGAACTTGGGGAGATTATCAACTAATATGAGCAAATCAAAACATTTATTGAGGATGGACCCCTTTCTTCTTAGATTCTCTTCCATATCCCTTTCTTTGGAAAGTAAAAGTTGTCATCCTTGTTTACTGGTTCAGGAATCAACTGGGGTAAATCCAGTGTCTGCAGTTCACTGCATGTTTGACATAATATCATTATGGGACTGAAGCATTGTCATTCCTTGTTGGAAATTTAGAAATGGAATCTTCACTCCATATCATCCAAATAACATTCTGCATTTTCATGATCTCCAATTCTTGTACACATTAAAACCTTAGAGTGACCATTTATCTTATCATGACATTGTTGTATAAAAAACATACACAGATTATAACATATGATGTAACTAAGGCACAAAATTATACATGTCTGTACTGGTGGCCTTTTATTTCTACTGTGTCAAGCAAAAATGTCTGATGTGTACACCGTTTATCCCGTCCCCTTCTTCAGTCTTAGACAAAACATGAGGAAATATATCCCTTCTATCCTTATTAGGTAATTGCATTTACTCTTATAAGTCAGCAAGAGTTCTCTTCACTCACTTAACTAAAAATGAAATTCATGGCTTGGTGCCTGTACACAGTGGTTAAGGTACTGGCCACATACACTCAGGCTGGTGGATTCGAACCTGGCCCAGGCCAGCTAAACAACAATGACAACAGCAACAAAAAAAAAAAGCCAGGTGTTGTGGAGGGCGCCTGTAGTCCCCCAAGAGTTTAAGGTTTCTGTGAGCTGTGATGCCACAGCACTTTACCCAGGGTGACAGCTTGAGGCTCTGTCATAAAAAAAAAAAAAACAAAGTGAACTTCTATATGTCCATGTTTTCTTTGTAAATATGTTTGTTTTTCAGGGAGTGTTGACATTCAAGGATGTGTCTATTGAATTCTCTGTGGACGAATGGGCCTGCCTGGCCCCTGCTTAGCAGCATTTGTATCGGGAAGTCATGTTAGAGACCTACAGAAACCTGGTCTTCCTGGGTGAGGACAACTTACATACACAGTTCTGGGTCTACACTAAACAATTCATATTCTCTCTTTGTAGAAGGTTTTTATTCAGTTTATTCGTTGACTGAGTATCAGATTCATGTTTCTATGGAAAACTTTAGGATATCTTGGTATAGAAAAGAAAAAATTGGAGTTGTTTTAGTTTGGCATTAATCTTACCCTTTTTGAGCTGATTTATATCCTTCATTAGATTAATGGAAATTTAAGAAATTTCATGGCCTAGATTGTTACTCTTTCCTAGCATCAATTTTTGTCTAGCACCAAATTTGATTTCAGTAGTTTTCAGGAGTTAGGGATGTTCCAACTTTAAATACTTTTTAAAGATTCTGAAGTTTCTAAAGGAAATCTGTTTGGGATTTTATTTCAGGATTGTCTAAAATGTCCTTTTCTCTACTTCACCAAGGCATTAGATTGCCAATTGAAGAATCCCAATTTTTTTTCTAATAAAACAGGTCTTGCTGTCTCTAAGCCAGACCTCATCACCTGTCTGGAGCAAAGCAAAGACCCCTGGAAGGTGAAGACACAGCAGACACTAGTCCAGCATCCAGGTAGGTTGGAGTGAGTGGAGCAGGTAACACTGGTCAGAGGTCCAAGTTCTGGGAGGAAACCACACAATACAGTGTGATTAGGGAAGCTCAGCTTAATCAGAAATTATTTCTTTCCTTCTTCTTTTTTTTTTTTTTCAGTTTTTGGCCGGGGGCTAGGTCTGAACCCGCCACCTCCGGCACATGAGGCTGGTGCCACCCGTCAGAAATTACTTCTGAGAAGCCTGGGTTTCTTTCCCTTGTTCTTACATCAAGGCATCTGTCTTCTTGTTTTTATTATTTTTTAATTTTTATTTTCTTATTGATACAGCGTCTCACTCTCTTGCCTAACACTAGAGTGAAATGACATCAGCCTAGTTCAGAGCAACCTTAAACTACTAGTGTCAAGTGATTTTTTTCTATCTCAGCCCCCAAATAGCCGGAACTACAGGTTTCTCCCCATTGCCTGGCTAATGTTTTTTTTTTTTTTTTTTTTTTAGTACAGGGGAGTTCTCACACTTCCTCAGGCTAGTCTTGAACTTGTGAGCTGAAGCAGTCCTCCCTCCTTGACTTCCCAGAGTCCTAGGTATATAGTTGTGAGTCACTGTGCCTGTTCTTGGTTTTAATTTCCAGAAGGACCTTACTTTTCACTAATATTCCTTCTAGGTTACAGTGAGAATGAAAGAACTTCCTATGGCTTACATGTGAGTGCAGGATGTGTCTTTTCTTCCATTGTTTTTAAGGACATGAAATATGTGTGTATTTTTTTGTATACCTGTGAAATTTTTTTTAATATTCTTTAGGCTGGGTTTGGTGGCTAGCACCTTTAATCCTACCTCTCTGGGACCCAAGGTGGGACTATTGCTTGAGTTCAGGAGTGTGAGACCAACCTAAACGAGATTGACACCCCATCTCTACTAAAAATGGAAAAATTATCCAGGAGTTATAGTTGCGTGTTGTCCCACCTACTGGGAGCTGGTGGTGGGGATGAGGCTGGAGAATTGCTTGAACCCAGGAGTTTGAGGTTACTATCAGTTAGGCTGATTTTATGACACTGTAGCCTGAACAACAGAATGAGACTGTGTCTAAATAAAATTTTTTCTTTCTTTCTTTCTTTTTTTCTTGGCTGGGGCTGGGTTTGAACCCACTACCTCCAGGTTATGGGGCCGGTGCCCTATTCCTTTAAGCCAGAGGCGCCGCCCTCTTTTTTTTTTTTTTTTTTTTTTTGAGACAGAGTCTCAAGCTGTCTCCCTGGGTAGAGTACAATGGCGTCACAGCTCACAGCAATGTCAAACCCTTGGGCGTAAGCGATTCCCTTGCCTCAGCCTCCCAAGTAACTGGGACTACAGGCGCCTACAATAATGCCTGGCTATTTTGTTTGTTGCAGTTGTCATTGTTGTTTTAGCTGGCCCCGGCCATATTTGAACCTGCCAGCCTCAATGTATGTGGCCAGCACCCTACGCACTGAGCTACGGGTGATGCCAAAGTTTCTTTTTCTTTAGCTTCATATTGAAAATATGTGAGTGAGGTGGTGATGTTAGTATTTGTTTCAGAAATCCCAGAAACACCACAAATAGTTGTTGTATGTTTTATGCTTTATACTTTTTTATGCTATGAAGGATTCAAAGAAGATTCTGAAGAAATTGGGCAGTGCCTGTGGCTCAAGTAGTAGGGCACTGGCCCCATACACCAGAGGTGACGGGTTCAAACCTGGCCCTGGCCCAAAACTGAAGATTCTGAAGAAATTATAGTCATTTTATCAGAACACTAAGATCTCCCCCCAAATGAGAAAGTCTAATGTTGTTTAGCCTCATAATTTTGTTTTTATATGGACTGTGATAATTTAATTTCTATGTGCAGTAATTTTTTTGAGACAAAGTCTCAAGCTGTCACCCTGGTTATAGTGTGGTAGCGTCATAGCTCACAGCAGACTCCACCCTCAGGCTCAAACGATGCTCTTACCTCAGTTTTTCTATTTTTAGTACAGACAGGATTTCACTTTTGCTCAGGCTGGTCTCAAACTTGTGAGTTCAAGCAATCCACCCATGTCAGCCTCCCACAGTGTTAGGATTATAGGCCTGATCCATAGCCAGGCCTTTGCCAACTTTAGTATGTTTCAAGGTATCTACTCCCTACAATTCATGTTTGGGCTTTTTTTCTTTTTGACACAATGTAATGTGTCATGGCATTATAGCTCACAACCTTAAACACTTCAGGTCAAGGGATCCCCTTGGCTCAGCCTCCTGAGTAGCTGGGAATACAGGCACCCTCCACCACATTTGGCTAGTTTTGCGACTTTTAGTAGAGTTTGTGTCTCCCTCTTGCTCAGAGTGGTCTCAGTCTATTTGCTATGGCCTCCCCGAGGGTTAGGATTAGAGCTGTGATCCCCCACATCCAACGAGTACATTTCTTTCCTTTTTTTGCAGTTTTTGGTTGGGGTCAGATTTGAACTCACCACCTCCAGTGTATGGGGCTGGTGCCCTACTCCTTTGAGTCACAGGCGCCGCCCTTTTTTTCTTTTGAGACAGAGGTTCAAACTGTCACCCGCGGTAGAGTGCTTTGGCATCACAGCTGACAGCAACCTCCAACTGCTGGGCTTCAGCAATTCTCTTGCCTCAGCCTCCCAAGTAGCTGGAACTATAGACACCCGCCACAACACCTGGCTATTTTTTGGTTGTAGTTATCATTGTTGATTGGCAGGCCCAGACTTTACTCAATCCCACCAGGTCTGGTGTATGTGACTGGGGCCTTAGCTGCTTGAGCTACAGGCGCTGAGCCTACATTTCTTAAAAATATTATGTCATTCAGTAGTTTAGAATATTCCTGAGGATACATTAGTGTCTCTGTTGTTACAATATAATTCTTATTTTATAACTGTCTCTGTCTTAGGATATGCTTATTCATACACACACACAGACATGCAGGCAGCAGAACCTCTGCAAGTTGACCACTCAAGGGACTGTAACAAACTTGTCAACATACAGAGGTGATTAGCATAAGGAACCAGGCCTACTGTACCAATACACACATGTGGTGCATGTCTGTTCTATGAAAAGCAGGTCAAGTCGAGGAGATGGTCACTATAGGGAGATGGATCACTATGGAGGTTCTAGTGTGTGTGTGTCTGTGTATACATATATACTATTGTATGTGTATATATATGTGTGTGTTTTATACACACACACAAATATTGTGTTTATATACACGTACAAATACATATACACAGAGAAAAATAGTACATAAACATATATATACACAGAAATAGTATGTAAATATATACACACACATGTAAATACGCAGAATTAGTACACATACACACACACACACACACACACAAAGTGCCCAGTTCTGCAAGCCTGTCCAATGGTCATAAGTGGACATTTCCCTCCAGGTCTCTGGATGGGTTCCACCACTCCCACATCAAGGTTGGGAGAAGTTGGAGAGACCCACATTGTCACTTTGGAATTCTCAATGGGACAAAGATGAGCAGAGATCGTCTAGTTTGCTAAGTGAATGAGGGTTGACCTTCTCTGAGTGACCCTCCTTAAGGGCATAGGAGTCATAGAATCCTCCCTGGATTCTAAAACTCTCATAACAGGGGCAGTGCCTGTGGCTCAGTAAGTAGATTGCTGGCCCCATACACTGAGGGTGGTGGGTTCGAACCCGACCCCAGCCAAACTGCAACAAAAAATACGGGGGCATTGTGGCAGGTGCCTGTAGTCCCAACTACTCAGGAGGCTGAGGGAAGAGAATCACCTAAGCCCAAGAGCTGGAGGTTGCTGTGAGATGTGACACCTCAGCACTCTACCAAGGGTAACAAAGTGAGACTCTGTCTCTAAAAATAAATAAATAAATAAAGCTGTCATTTACTTATTGTGAGATGGCAACTTACTGTATTGCCTAGGCTGGTGTCCAACTGCTGAACCGAAGTGGTCTTCTCAGCCTCTAAGAAGATGAGATGACAGGTATAAGTCCATTTGCTGAGCTCTCACTGAAGCATTCTTCCCTACAGATGGCTTCCGTGGGAGGAATACATGAACCCACCAGTCCCAGTGCACAAGTGGCCCATACCCCATCCGTTGAGCTAAAGGTGCAGAGCCAAATAATAACTTTAAATTTTAGTTTTCTGAGAAACTTTCATGCATTTTACTAGAGTCTGCAACATTTTTCCTCACCAACTTTGCTATAAGTTTCTAATTTCTCATTATCCTTTACATACTTTTTTGGGGAGGGGGGTTGCAGTTTTTGGCCAGGGCTGGGTTTGAACCCGCCACTTCTGGCATACGGGGCTGGCGCCCTACTCCTCTGAGCCACAGGCACTACCTCCTTGACATACGTTTTTTAACGTTCATTGTGAATATGATATAACATTTCATTGTGATTTAGCTTCACATTTCCCTAAGAATTAGGACTTTAGGCATGCTTTGAAATGCTCGTTGGCCATTTATATTTCTTTGAAAAGTGTTAGTGAGCTCTTACCATGTACCTGGCTCTGCTCCCTAGAGTGTTATGATTACAGACATGAACCACTGCTCCCGGCCTCTTTTTGATTTTTCTTTTTTTAAAATAGAGTCTCACTTTACCGCCCTCGGTAGGGTGCTGTGGTGTTACAGCTCACAGCAACCTCCAACTCCTGGGCTTAGATGATTCTCTTACTTCAGCCTCCTTAGTAGCTGGGACTACAGGCACCCACCACGATACCCAGCTATTTTTTGTTGCAGTTTGGCTGGGGTCAGGTTTGAACCCGCCACCCTTGGTGTATATGGCTGCGCCCTACCCACTGAGCCACAGGCGCCACCCCTCTTTTTAATTTTTTAAAGTAGGTCACCTCACCTCAACTAATATTTTTTGTAATTTTTACCTATACATGGTGTACCAAAATTTGTCAGACATACATGGATAAGGAAAATGTATCATTATTTACAAAATATTCATTACAAGATTTTCCATCATATTTTTCTGTGTGAAAATAAAGAGATTCAAAATATAAAATGTAGGGCAAGGCCTGTGACTCAGTGAGTAGGGCGCCAGCCCCATATACCGAGGGTGGTGGGTTCAAACCCGGCCCCGACCAAACTGCAACAACAAATAGCTGGACGTTGTGGCGAGTACCTGTAGTCTCGGCTACTCGGGAGGGTTAGGCAAGAGAATTGCCTAAGCCCAAAAGCTGAGAGGTTGCTATGAGCTGTGATGCCACAGCACTCTACTGTGGGTGACAAAGTGAGACTCTATCTCTAAAAATAAATAAATAAAATATAATATGACTTTTTTATCTCTGAGTCACTTTGGGACACTTTGCTTTCTATAATTTTGCATGACATTATTCAACTCTGTATACTTGAAGACATTGAGAACAAAAGTTGAATATAAATCAACCACGTATCTGGTGGGAATTTCATGTTCTTTCTGTTCATTTGCCTACATGTTTCTTATATTTGGTTTAGGAATAGTACATTTTCTCTTGGTTGCTGGCCAATGGTTATTTTATCCTGTAGGTGAATATTTATGAAAACTTTTTTTGGTTGGGGAGACAGAGTCTTCCTTTGTCACCCTCAGTACAGTGGCATGGCATTATAACTCACAGCAACCTCAAACTCTTGAGCTCAACTGATTCTTTTCCCTCATCCTCCCCTGTCCCTGGGACTACAGGTATCCAACATAATGCCCATCTAGTTTTTTTGAATATGGTGTCTTACTCTGGCTTAAACTGATCTTGAACTCCTGAGCTCAGGCAATGTACCTGCCTTGATCTTCCAGAGTGCTAGGATTGTAGCCATGAACCACTGCCCCGGGCCTACAAAAACTGTCTTCAGTTTAATTCATATTTACTGGTGAATAGATATTATGTTTGTGTGAATTATTTGTGTAATTTGAAAATAATTTTTGAAAGGCCATTTCATTTACCATAAAATTAAGGTTTATCTTCATTAGAGATGTTAGATTTTCTGATTTTTAGAAGCTGAGTAATACTCTATCATTTTTATATCCTAAATTATATTTCACCATTTGTTTTTTGAGGCCAATGTGGATTTCTTTCACCAAATGGATTATGTGAATAATGCTGCAGTAAATATGTGTGCAAATAGCTCTTTATTTGACCTTGTACGTGAGGATTGTGTATCTGTCTTACATTTTTTTCAGTGTATATTTCATATACATTCAAAGTAACAACGATGAGTTATAGTTTTCTAACATATAAGCCCTTATATTATTATTTCGTATTCTTTACATTTTGTGACTACTTTGACTTAAAGCATATTTTATGAAATAAGACATGTTTTGCTTCAAAATATATTGTGCTCTGGCCGGGCACAGAGACATATATGTATAATGCCAGCTATCTGGGAGGTTGTGATGAAAAGATGTCTTGAGCTCAGCAGTTGGAAACCAGCCAGAACAAGAGCAACTCCCCATGTCTACTAGAAATAGAAGATAAAATTACCTGAATAACATTGCAGGCACCTGTAGTGCCAGCTAGTCAGAAGGCTGATTCAGGAGGATGGCTTGAACCTAGAAGGTTGCTGTGATCTAGGCTGATGCTGTGACAATGTAGCCTGGGCCATAGGGTGAGACTCTATTTTAACATGTGTTCGTATATAGACACAGACACACACAGTCATTTATATACATATACATATCTCCTTCTGATAATCTCCCTTGCTCTTATTTGATTAATATTTGAATTAAATATCTTTCTTCTTCTTCTTCTTTTTTTTTGTTTGAGACAGAGTCTGAAGCTGTCACTCTGGGTAGAGTTCTGTGGCATCATACCTCACAGCAACTTCCAAATTTGGGCTCAAGGGATCTTCTTGCCTCAGTTTTTCTATTCTTAGTAGAGACAGGGTCTCACTTTTTGCTGAAGCTCATCTCAAACCCATGAGCTCAACCTATCCACCTGGGTTGGCCTTCCAGAGTGCTGGGATTACAACCCTGAGCCACTGCACCCAACCATATACCTTTCTATCCTGCCATTTTTTATGTCATGTTTCTCATTACATGTAAGATGAGTATCAAATAGTATAGAGTTGGATTTTGATTTTTTATTTTTTAAGTCCCTATTTTTACTCATTTTCTTTCTTTTATTTTTTTTTCTGTACAGAGTCTCACTTTATTGCCCTCTGTAGAGTGCTGTGGTGTCACACAGCTCATAGCAACCTCCATCCAACTCCTGAGCTTAGGCAATTCTCTTGCCTCAGCCTCCCAAGTACCTGGGACTATAGGCACCTGCCACAACACCCAGCTACTTTTTTGTTGCAGTTTGGTGGGAGCCAAGTTTGAACATGTCACTCTTGGTATATGGGGCCAGTGCCCTACCCACTGAGCCGTGGCATCATAGCTCAAAGCAGCCTCAACGTCCTGGGCTGAAGTGATCCTCTTGCCTCAGCCTCTAGAGTTGCTTACACTACAGGCACTCACTACAACACCCAGATATTTTTTTATAGACAGAGTCTCTCTCTCTTATTCAGGCTGGTCTTGAACCTGGGAACTCAAGCAATCTACCCACAAGAGTCCTGGGATTGAGGGCATGAGCCACCGTGCCTGGCCTCCGTGTCTTTATTTAATGTCTATCATTTCCTTGTGAAGTTTAGTCCATGAATGTGTATGTAATTTAATTTATTTATTTATTTATTTATTTATTTATTTATTTATTTATTTATTTATTTTTGTAGAGACAGAGTCTCACTCTATTGCCCTTGGTAGAGTGCCGTGGCATCACACAGTTCACAGAAACCTCCAAGTCCTGGGCTTACGCGATTCTCTTGTCTCAGCCTCCTGAGTAGCTGGGACTACATGCAGCCACAACAAAGCCCAGCTATTTTTTTGTTGCAGTTTGGCTGGGGGCCGGGTCTGGACCATCACCATCGGTATATGAGGCTGGCACCCCACCCACTGAGCCACAGGCAACGCCCTATGTAATTTTTTGTGTGTGTGTGAAACTGAGTCTCAACCTGTCACCTTGAGTAGAGTGCCATGGTATCATCAAAGCTCATGGCAAAGTTCAACTCTTAGTTTCAAGCAATCTTCTTGCCTCAGTTTTTCTATTTTTAGTAGAGACAGGGTCTCAGTTTTGCTCAGGCTGATTTAGAACTCACGGGCTCAAGCAATCCACCCACCTCAGCCTGTAAGAGTGCTAGGATTACACACATGAGCCACCCCACCCAGTCATGTGTACATAGTTTTTGAAACTGAAGAAGTTACTGTGAATTATTTATATAACTTTTTTTTTTTTTTTTGAGACAGAGCCTCAAGCTGTCACCCTGGGTAGAGTGCCGTGGCATTACAGCTCACAGTAACCTCCAACTCTTGGGCTCAAGCGAGTCTCCTGCCTCTGCCTCCCAAGTAGCTGGGATTACAGGCGCCCGCCACAATGCCTGGCCTTTTTTTGGTTGCAGCTGTTGTTGTTGTTTGGCGGGCTGGGCTGGATTCGAACCCACCAGCTCAGGTGTACGTGGCTGGTGCCTTAGCCGCTTGAGCCACAGGCACCAGGCCTATTTGTATAACTTTTGACAGAGAAGGACTAACTGTTGACAATTTTTTTAAACATCTGTACTAAGGTTTTGTTACTGATGTCAACAATTACATCTTGTTCAATTGTACATATAGACCCGTTACCAGAGGTTTACTGCTGACTTTCTCTCTCTCTCTCTTTTTTTTTTTTTTGGAGACAGAGTTTCGCTAATCGCCCTGGGTAGAGTGTTGTGGTGTCATAGCTCACAGCAACCTCAAACTCTTAGGCTCAAACTATCCTCTTGCCTCAGATTTTCTATTCTTTTTTACTGATGGTGTCTCGCTCTTGCTCAGGGTGATCTCAAACCTGTGACCTCAAGCAATCCACCTCCCTCTGCCTTCCTGAGTGCTAGGATTCCCGATGTGCGCCACCTCACCATGCCCACATATGTATACCTTGATAAATATTTCTTATTCCTTCATTTAGAAGGATAGTTTTGGTGGATATTGTGTATGTGCTTTCAAGTTTTTCTTTTTTCGGCACTTTTGACTTTTTGATGTGGAAGGTTCATGTTGATTAATCCACTAGTAATCTGACAAGAACGTTCTTAGCGATAACACATCTGTTTTCTCTTGCTGCTTTCAGGATTCTCTTTTTCTGTGTGACTTTCTTTCTTTCTTTTTTTTTTTTTTACAAACAGAGTCTGCCTTTATTGCCCTTGGTAGAGTGCTGTGGTAGCACAGCTCACAGCAACCACCAACTCCTGAGCTTAGGTGATTCTCCTGCCTCAGCCTCCCAAGTAGCTGGGACTACAGGCATCCGGCACAATGCCTGGCTATTTTTTGTTGCAGTTTGGCCAGGGCCGGGTTCAAACCCTCCATCCTCGATATATGAAGCCAGCGCCCTACTCACTGAGCCACAGGTGCTGCCTGTGTGTGTGACTTTCAAATCCTTGATCTTCATCTGTCTTTATATGGAACTCTGTTTCTCCTAGCTGAAGTATGGTGTTTCTTTATACTTTATACCTTTTTTCTTACATTTGAGATTGCTCAGTCATTTTCATTGTGTTTGGTATCTTCAGTTTTCTGATTCTACTTAGTTGTCTGTCCCATTCCAATTGGATGCTTTTAGCATTATTCAGATAAAGTTTTAGGATAATTTAGACATCTCATTTTATGATTAATTCCAGATTTTCTTTCTTTTTTTTTTTTTTTTTTTGGTTCTTTGGGTTATGTTCCCCCTAACGTTTTGTGTATGTTATTAGCTTTCATTGATTTTTGAAGTTTAGAAAAGCCGCCTTTTAGGCGGTGCCTGTGGCTCAGCGAGTAGGGCGCCGGCCCCATATACTGGGGGATGGTGGGTTCAAACCCAACCCCGGCTGAACTGTAAAACAAACAAACAAACAAACAGCTGGGCATTGTGGCAGGTGCCTGTAGTCACAGGTGCTCAGGAAGCTGAAGCAAGAGAATCACTTAACCCCAGGAGCTGGAGGTTGCTGTGAGCTGTGTGATGCCACAGCACTCTACCGAGGGTGACAAAATGATACTGTATCTCTATAAAAAAAAAAAAAAAGAAAAGCCACCTTTCACAAACTTTGTGATATGGCTATATCTGCAAGATTCTGACACACATTGTACTACGAAAGGGAGAACTGTACAGTCGGAAAGTGTTTTGCCTATAGAAATGTGTGGTTACTCTTTAGTGGAAGCATTTTTCCACATGTCCTCTTAAGAGTGTCTCATAATTGGCAGCATCTGTACCTCAGTGGGTAGAGTGCAGAGCACATAAACTGAGGGAGATGGGTTCGAACCTGCCAGGGCCACCTAAAAAAAAATTAAAAAATGTTCTGATCACTTGCTAGACCTGAATCTGTCTGTTACATTGGAGTATCTCTGCTGCTATAATAATATTTTTCCTTTGAATTCAGCACCCCTACTCTGTCTTACAAACTACAGCACCATTCCTTTAAGCACTCTCAGTGATGGGAGCCTTTCTTTCAAAACGCCCTCAAAAGCAAGAAGGATTAACAAAAGTGTCACTCTTTTTTTTTTTGAAGACAAAGCTGGGATTTAGAAGATTACTTCCATTTTTACCATTCTTTATTAAGATGGCATAAATTTTGTGGTGGGGGAAAATTAGAGGCATGTGCCACCATGCTGAACTATTTTTTCTATTTGTGGTAGAGTTGGGGGATCTCACTATTGTTTTTTTTTAGACAGAGTCTCAAGCTGATGCCCTGGGTAGAGTGCGATGACATCACAGCTCATAGCAACTTCCAACTCCTGGGCTTAAGCAATTCTATAGCCGCTGCTTCCCAAATACCTAGGATTACAGGCACCTGCCACAATGCCCAGCTATTTTTTGGTTGTAGTTGTCTTTATTTGGCAGGCCAGGCTGGATTCGAACCTCACAGCTCTAGTGTATGTGGCTGGCACCTTAGCAGCCTGAGCTACAGGTGCCAATACAGATGGGGTCTCACTAGTCCTCAGGTTGATCTCAAACACCTGTGCTCAAGAGATCCATTTACCTCAGTGTTCCTGAGTTCTAGAATTAAAAACATGATCCAACGCCCTGCCTCTACTTTACCTCTACAACTTCTCCTTACCTGTTGTGCTGTAAATTCTTATCTGGTTTTCAGATTTCCCCAAAATGCAGTGTACACATGCAACATTTATTTATCTTTAAGACAATTAGTGCCTCTCTACTGTTTTATAGCTTCTTCTTAATGTTCTTTTTTCTGAGACAGAGCCTCAAGCTGTCACCCTGGATAGAGTGCTGTGGCATCACAGCTCACAGCAACCTCCAATTCCTGGGCTCAAGCCAGTCTCTTGCCTCTGCCTCCCAAGTAGTTGGGACTACAGACGTCTGCCACAAGGCGCAGCCATTTTTTGCTTTTAGCCATCATTGTTGTTTGGCGGGCCCGGGCTGGATTCAAACCCGCCAGCACAGGTGTACATGGCTGGCGCCTTAGCCCATTGAGCCATAGGCGCCAAGCCCTTCTTAATGTTCTTAAATGATTTTGCAGATAAAATTTGTAATGTATATTTCCTGGATTCTGATAAAAATCGAGTGGCTAAAATTGTTGTTTAAATTTCTTTCAGCTCTATCTAATTATTCTACCCAAGACCGTTTGCGAGAGTTAGGCTCAAATATTTTATTTCTAGAGATGATCTTGGGCAGATATCAAAGCTGTAGCCCTGAGAATTTAAACTTGACAAAAGACTGGGAAGGTGTATATGAGTGGAAGCAGCAGAAAGTATGTTACAGTGAACTTGACCAATGTGTAACAGCTACCCATGCAAAGTCTTCCAATGTAGTAAATGTTTGAATGTCTTCAAACAGTTGTCAAATCTAAATAGACATAAGACAATATATACCTTAGAGAAAACGTTTCAATGTAAAAAGTATGGGAAAGCCTCTAAGCTCTGCTCAGACATCACAGAACATAAGATAACAAATACTGGAGAAAAACAATACAAATGCAAAGAAGATAGCGACGTCTTCCATTCTTGCTCAAGACTCCATACTGGAGAGAAACTTGACAAGTATGAAAATGATGGCAAATGTCTTAGACACAGATCAAAGTACTGTAACCATAAGTTTTTGAATACTAGAGTAAAACCCTGCAAATATAAGGAATGTGACATACTTACCAGGAAGTACTCACACATTTATGGTCTTAAAAGTATTCATTCTGGAAAGACACCCTACAAATGTAACAACTGTGGCAAAGCCTTTAATCAGCCCTCACGCCTTTCTGTACATCAAAGAATTCACTCGGAAGAGAAAACCTACAAATGTCAAGAATGTAGCAAAACCTTTAAACATTACTCAAGTCTTTCTGTACATAAAATACTTCATTTAGAGGGAAATCATACAAATGTGAAGAATGTGGCAAAGCCTTTAACCAGTACTCAAACCTCTCTGAACATCAAAGAATTCACTCTGGAGAGAAACCCTACAAATGTGAAGAATGTGGCAAAGCCTTTAACCAGCACTCACTCTCTAGACATCAAAGAATTCATTCGGGAGAGAAACCCTACAAATGTCAAGAATGTGGCAAAGCCTTTAGTGTTAGTTCATCTCTTATTAAACATAAAAGAATTCACTCTAGAGTAGTGGTTCTCAGCCTTCCTAATGCTGAAGCCCTTTAATACAGTTCCTGTGGGTCACAACCCACAGGTTGAGAACCTCTGCTCTAGACAGAAACCCTACAAATGTGAAGAATGTGGCAAAGCCTTTAGCAGCACTCACACATTTCTGAACATCAAAGAATTCACTGTAGAAAGAAACCTTACAAATGTCAAGAATGGGCAAAAGCCTTTAAACACTACTGAAGCCTTTCTGTACATCAAATAATTCATTCTGGAAGGAAAACCTACAAATGTCAAGAATGTGGCAAAACTTTTAGCCAGTACTCAAGCCTTTCTGTACATAAAATAATTCATTGCAGAGGCTCGGGGCCTGTGGCTCAATGGGCTAAGGCACCAGGCACGTATACCTGAGCTGGCGGGTTCAAATCTAGCCTGGGCCCGCCGAACAACAATGACAGCTGCAACAACAACAACAAAAAAATGGCTGGGCATTGTGGCAGGCGCCTGTAGTCCCAGCTACTTGGGAGGTGGAGGTAAGAGTCTCACTTGAGCCTGGGAATTGGAGGTTGCTGTGAGCTGTGATGCCATTGCACTCTATCCAGGGTGACAGCTTGAGGCTCAGTCTCAAAAAAAGAATTCACTGCAGAGAAAAACCCTATAAACATGAAGAATGTGGCAAAGCCTTTACCTGGCATTCACAATTTTCTGAACAGTAAATAATTCTCTATGGAGAGAAACCCTACAAATGTTGAGAATGTAGCAAACACTTTAACTGGTACTCATACCTCTCTGAATGTCAAAGAATTTACTCTGGACCAGGCGGCGCCTGTGGCTCAACGAGTAGGGTGCTGGCCCCATATACCGAAGGTGGCGGGTTCAAACCCAGCCTCGGCCAAACTGCAAAAACAGAAAAATAGCCGGGCATTGTGGCAGACGCCTGTAGTCCCAGCTACTCGGGAGGCTGAGGCAAGAGAATCGCCTAAGCCCAGGAGTTGGAGGTTGCTGTGAGCTGTGTGACACCACAGCACTCTACCGAGGGCGATAAAGTGAGACTCTCTACAAAAAAAAAAAAAAAAATTTACTCTGGACCTAAACCTTACAAATTTAAGAAACATTGTAAAGCCTTTTAACTTAGTTCAACTCGTAGTAAACATGAAAGAGTTTCTTGTGGAGAGAAACTCTACAAAGATCAGAAATGTGGCAAAGCCTTTAATTCATTTTTGAACATTTCTAGACATTTACAATTTATACCAGAGAGAAACCTTATAAATATGGACAGCGTGGCAAACTCTAACTCACTTTTTAAAAAAATTAAGTCATTTGTACATAGATCATGAATACATTTATGCCATTGTGAGATTCAGTGTGTTGATTATTTGTACAAATTGGTGTTCTTACATCCTACTAATCAACATATTCTTCATCTCATTTACCCAATTACAGGATTAAGACATTTGTGTTCTACCCCTGATAGATCCAACTTGTACTTGCAATATGCTCCATAGGTGTGGGTGCCCTACTAACTCTCCCTCTATTGACCCACCTCTATCCCTTCCCCTCCCTCTCCCCTTCCCTCCTTGATCCTAGACTATAGTTGTGTTTCATTTTTCATATGCAAGTGTGAGTGATTGTAAATTGGTTTCACTGTAGTACTGAGTATATTGGATTTTTTTTTTCCATTCCTGAGATACTTTACTAAGAAGAATATTTTCCAGCTCCATC
>CAUYON010151840.1:0-19448 GCA_963573935.1 Arctocebus calabarensis | reverse complement strand
TTGAAGGCTTTACCCCCACACAATTTCAAAATGAGCACCTGTGTATTTATTAGAACAACAAAACATTTATTTGCTATAACAATGTTATACATACATAATCACTAGAAAGAGGTTTAAACCTGCTGTGCTCTGAACATCTTTCAAAAATAATTAATGCTATATTAAAATTTTCACAAAAACCAAAAATTCTTCATGCACAACAATGAGTCACTGAACACTGTCTTCAAATAAATGACATAGTGCTCAGTGGCTCCCACCTATAATCCTAGACCCAGGCGGGTGGATTGCCTTTGCTCTAATAGGTTGGAGACTACCCTGAGCCAAAGCAAGACCTCTTCTCTAAAAAGAGCCCATCACTGTGGCAGGCACCTGTAGTCCCAGTTAATTGGGAGGCTGAGGCCACAGAATCAATTGAGTGTAAGAATTTGAGGGTGCTGTGAAGTGTAACTCCATGGAAGTCTGTCAAGGCCCCCAAAGTGAGATGCTATCTCCAAAAAAAAAAAAAAGAAAAAAGAAAAGAAAAAAAATTAAAGAAAATGCCTTGAAAGCAGGGTCTAACTCTTAATAATAGGTTCCCAAGTCTAGCACAAACTAAACACTCAGTAAATATACTTTCATTCATTCAGTAGATTTTTTTTTTTTTTTTGAGACAGAGCCTCAATCTTTCACCCTGGATAGAGTGCTGTTGCATCACAGCTCACAGCAACCTCCAATTCCTGGCTCAAGCGAGTCTCTTGCCTCCGCCTCCCAAGTAGCTGGGACTGCAGGCCCCCCCCACAACGCCTGGTCATTTTTTGGTTGCAGCCGTCACTGTTGTTTGGCGGGCCGGGGCTGGATTCGAACCTGCCAGCTCAGGTGTACGTGGTTGGCGCCTTAGTCTGCTGAGCCACAGGCGCCAAGTCTCATTCAGTAGATATTTGGTAAACAGCGACTCTGTGGTAAGCAGGTGGCCCAGGAATATCTACATGAATAATATTATGGTCCTTGTCCTAAAACAACAATAACAACAAAAATACAATACACTCTAGTCAAGAAACTGTTGGCATTCTCTTCTCAGTCAGCTTCTTGTGTAATTGTATCTCCTGACACTCAAGGCCAGAGGGATGGCGCCTAAGGTCTTACCCAATTAGGGAAGCTTCATTACGAATTATCCAATCAGAGGATAATCCTGAAAGTAGAGGTGGGTCCAGAATTTTTCTCTTGCTCTGAGCAGCATGCTGTGGTCTCCTCTTCACTGTGACATTCCCTGGAGCACCTGAGTGTCTCTGCTGCAGCTTCTCTCACCTTGGGACCTGCAGGTCCTGGGAGATCTGTAGGGAAGTCGGAGGGACACCCTGGAAACAGAAATGGTGAGTATATTGAACGAGGTGTCCTGAGAGTGGGAGCTGTGTGGTTGAAGTCAAGCGTGACTGTGGCTAGATCAGGGACCATGTCATTTTAGCTTTGAAATCTTAAAACAGTAGTTTGCCACTGGCACCCTTGGCCTTCAGAACCATCTTGGCTAAGGTTGCTGTTGGGCAGGCAGCTGGGACTATGGGCGTCCTGCTACTTCCTCGAGTGTTTACTTTGACCAGGTCCCAGAGCAATTTCTGAGCAGCGGTTTGCCTGTAGGACCACATCCCTCCAATGTGGTGACAATTGAAGGGTCTTCATGACAGATTTTCAACTGAGTGTATAGGGCTAGGTGAAGGGCAGGGGCTGTGGTCTGTGAGGCCCTGCAGACCTCCATTCATAAGAGGATAATAATTTTAAGAATAAGAATTTTAACATAAGAATGTCCTCCATTCTTATGTTAAAATAAATTTAGGTAACTTTAAAAGGTTAAAGAGTTTACTTATTTTATTATTTATTTATTTATTTATTTATTTGAGACAGAGCCTCAAGCTGTCGCCCTGGGTAGAGTGTCGTGGCATTACAGCTCACAGCAACCTCTAATTCCTGGGCTCAAGCGAGTCTCCTGCCTCTGCCTCCCAAGTAGCTGGGACTACAGGCGTCCGCCACAACACCCGGCTATTTTTGTTTGGGTTGCAGCCATCATTGTTGGTTGGCGGGCCCAGGCTGGATTTGAACCTGCCAGCTCAGGTTTACATGGCTGGCACTTTAGCCCGCTGAGCCACAGGCACCGAGCCTGAGTGTGTGAACTTAATTGTCCCACCTACATATTTTGGCTGAGCTATAACTTTATTTTCCTGTGTAGTCTTAGTGCAGGATAACTGTAGGCCCTCAAAAGTTGAAAAGTTGGTTATTAAAAAATGGGGCAGGCAGGAAGTGGTGGCTCACACCAGTAATCCTAGCACTCTGAGAGGCTGGGGTGGGTGGGTTCATTGGGCTCAGGTGTTTGAGACCAGACTGAGCAAGAGCAAGACCCTGTCTCTACTAAAAATAGAAAAAAACTAGCCAGGCATAGTGGTGGGTGCCTGTAGTCCCAGCTACGTGGAAGACTGAGGCAAGAGGATCTCTTGAGCCCAGGAGTTTGAGGTTGCTGTGAGCCATGACACCAGGGCATTCTAGCCTGAGGCAATACCATGAGACTCTGTCTCAAATAGAATAATAAAATTAAATTAAATTAAATTAAAAATGGGGCAAAAGGAACAATGTTCTCTCCAAAGAGTATCATTCTGGCATGCTCTTCTACCACCACCATGAGACATTATCTTCCCTTCTTTGGGAATATCATAAATGTTTAGTATGCGATGTCCAAGCTGTACTTTTTATCAACCTTTTACTTATCATTTATTATCTATATAAAATTATGATTGTTCAATTGATAACCTCTTCCTTTTCTTTTCAATTTAGAGATGGGATCTCACTATGTTGACCAGGCTGGAGCGCAGTAGCTATTCACAGGTGTGATCACACTGCACTACAGCCTCAAACTCCTGGACTCTAGTGACCCCTGAACCTCAGCCTGCCAACTAGCTACGATTACAGGTGCATGATACCACGACCATCACAACTGATATGCTTTTCTATCTGTGCACATTTTGGGGGAATCTTGGCCCTTGTCAGGAATACATTCTAGTTTTTCCTATTAGATTAATGGAAATGTTTTTGTCATTTAATGACTTTTTCCTTAATAGCAGTGTTTACTGGAATAAATGATAGTTGCTGAGCAAGGGCTAGGTCTAACTGATCTAATTCTGATCTATACAAATGTATTCTTGTGCCTTGTCAGGGGAATCTGTTCTGTGGGCCCTAAAAATGTCTGTTTTCCCTGCCTCTTTCCTTTCAGAGGGCTAATCCTGCTTCCTGGAATTGTCTCTCCTTACCAATCACCCTACGCAAATTGTGCACATGCTCCCCTACCACCACTCAAATGCCACCAATGGCCACTGTTTTCTCTGGACTCCTGATTGTCTTATTGGCTGTAAGCACATCTCGTTGAAATCTCTTTCTATTGTGTTCTCTCCCTACCACCCGCCATCTTCACAGCACCTAGCAGGGAGCTGAACAAAGTTGTCTATGTTCAAGAAGTAATTATTGAATTGGACTTCTGTGGAATTAATTATTGTTTTATATTCTGTTATACAGTAGGGGCCAGACCCACACAAGTTCATGTCATTTTTCAAAAGTGTTCTGTGCTCTGTGCATGTTAGTCTAAGCATGCAAAGATGTTTTGCCCTGTAGACCCTGACTAGAATGATAACAAAGTGGCTAAATGCTTGGCTTTGGAGACAAGCCTGAGTGTGACACCAAGCTTTACTACTTACTAGTGGTGGGACACTGAGAGAGCTGAGCCTCAACATCTCTGAGCCTCAGATCCTTAATTAACAAGTGAATAAAATGATACTTCATTTCCTACTTATCGTAAGATTTAAATGAATGCTACTTCTTCCCTTACTTCTTAAATTATTTCAAACATATTTATTTTATAGTCATTTTCAGATTGCTCCATTATTTTTATTTTGGCAGGGAGTAAAATTTCTCACTCAAAGCTGAGCTTCATCTATCTTTCTTAGCACTAGCTTTCTTCATGTACTTTAAACCTGGAGCTTGTGAGCTCATCATACGTAGAGGTTTCTACTGTAAATGAAATGCAATCCATTTTCTGAGAGTGGCCCTCCTCAAGGCACCCCTATGCCTCCAATGAGAACCGACCTTGTATGAGAATCTCAAGGCTCCTGCATTAAGGTGACATTGTAGATGTCATAGATGCATTGATTGAGCCACCCATGAGACCCTGAACCCTTTCTAAAGTAAGACTGTTCTTTATCACTGATTCTTACCACTGAGGCACATAACTTTACAAACACTGCCCTTCAGGGAGCACCAGCACTCTCTCCAGCCTCTGTCTACAAGCCAGGGATTTAGTGGAATTCTCTAGTTTCAGGACATGTGTCTGATTCGTCTCCCACCCATAAGGGGATATTTTGGCTTTAATTATCCCACAGAGTTGAACTTCTCTCTCAGACCCAAAGACCAGCCACTTGTGCCTCATGCCTGCTCACTGCTTTGTGTTCCTGTCTTACTTTCTGGTCTTGTTTGGGGGTGGGAGGAATGTGCCATTGATCAATTGATTTACTAATTTGGGTTTTTTGTCTATTATTAATGTGTGTTTGGAGCTAGAGATAGAAAGGGACAGGCGCCTGTAGGTGCTTAGAATCACAATGCAATCTTGACCTGGAAGGAGTCCTGTGGTCTGGGCCTTAGAGTGTGGATTCAAGAGACACAGGAAGGCTGCAGGACCTCACTGGGACAAGTATGTCCTGCAGGAGGAAGGAACACGTAAGCCAAGTATAAAAGAAGGAAAAGTTAGTTGGCACCCTGTATGTAAGTGTGTGTGTGTGTGTGTGTGTGTCCTGCAGGTTTAGGCTAATAAAAGGAGATATAAGTAGAATTCAAAACCCAAAGAGTATAAAAGACTTACACAAGGTCATTCAGTTCTGTCTCACTCTAGGCACCCAACTTTGAGCAAAACCATGGCAAAGCCATATTAGAGAAACTGATAGCTATACAAAGAGGAAGGAGGAGGAAGAGGAGCAGGCCTCGGAAGAAGATGGGAAGGAGGATGAGGTGGTATTCTTTACCTTTCAGTTCTGAATGGACAGCATTCATAAATAGCACATGTGCAGATTTGATTCTCAAGACCTTTTATACAACAGCATATATTAAAAAGTAAAAATGAAATAAAGCATGGGGGAGTGCATGTGTACGTACTGGGGAGATGAGAAGGAAAAGAAGGACCACTGGACACCATCTACTACAACCTTCTTATTTTACAGGTGACAACACTCATATGCAGAAAAAGTAAGTGACTTGCCTGAGGTCATGCAAATATAGACCCAAGACTAGCAGCTCAGGCTCCTAACATTTGTACAGTTTTCTTCTCCTCTCATCCTCAAGGAGAAGTTGACTTCATTGAGAAATGTTCCCTGGAGAAGATACGTTTTGAGCCAAGCAAAAAGAAGCAACATTTACAATTTTGGTTCTTACAAATTAAATCTCCTTAGGATACTATGTTGGTGTATCTGATGATTTGTAAAATGTAATTGAAATGTCTTTTCAACAAATAAAATCCTTTTTGTTATGAACACTCTACATTCTGGAACATGACATAAGGAATAAAAGAAATGATGAGAGTGTTCTTGGGCTAAGAATAAGATATCCCACATTTGTTGGGGCAGTCGTCACTGGTCACAGGAATTGACAGGTCTGAGTGATGACAAATCATTAAGTCTGTTGACTTATAACTGGCTTCTTAGAGAATTAGACTTTGGCATTACTAATTTGGCTGTTGATCTTTCAGACTGATCTCCTAAGGAAGTAAAATTAACTTCAAATCTGGATAGTGTTTGTTTATTTTTTTCTCAAATACAATCTTAATGCAAAGATCAAAGATGACCTTCTCAACAAAGCTTCTATTCATTGAGTAATATTGAATTTTGACATTTTATTAAACTTTAGCTTGTTTTCTAAAGCTAAATTCAATTCAACATCTAATTTAAGAGACATTAATAAAATAAAGGAATTTATTGTCCTAGTCTACCCATGCTGCACTTCTAGAAATAGCGTTGTTGACAAGATGATCTTTCCACCGGAAAGACTATAATTTTATCATTTTTAGAATTCTACTTTTTTTTTTTTAAAGAAAGAAGTTTAAGGTGGCACCTATGGCTCAAGGAGTAGGGCACCGGCCCTATATACCGGGGGTGGTGGGTTCAAACACAGCCCCGGCCAAAACTGCAAAAAAAAAAAAAGGAGAAGAAGTTAAGGTATTTTAAGCTAAGTAATTCTCTATCTAAGAAACAATCCTAAGAAAATAACCAGAAAATTAGATGAATATACAGATAAGTTCTTCACTTAATCATCTATCACAATGAAAAATTGAAATCAGTCTAAATTTCCAATAATAATACAGTAATTAAATAAATTATCACATATGCAAGCATTGTAATATTGAATTTGTGGTATGAAGAATATGTAATGATATGGAAAATATCTCCTGTAGAATGAAAACTCCATGAGAATAGAGACCAATTGGTTAATATTGCATAGTTGACCCTTGAATAACATGACTTTAAACTGTGTAGGTCCACTTATCCATGGATTTTTTTTTCTGTAGAAATTACTGTGAGGGTGACTGCCTCTCCTGCCTCTCCTTCTACCTCCTCCATCTTCCTTCTCCTCATTCTATTCAACATGAAGATGATAAGGGGTGAAGACCTTTATGATGATGCATTTCACCTAATGGTAGTAAATATATTTTCTCTTCCTTATGATTTTCTGAATAACATTTTCTTTCTGTAGTTTACTTTATTGCAAGAATATAGTATATAGTACATATAATGTATAAAACATGTTTTGATCAACTATGTTATTGGCAAGGTCAACAGTAGACTATCAGTAGTAAAGATTTTGGAGAGTCAAAAGTTCTACAGGGATTTCCTACCATTGAGGGGTATCCTGACCCCTGTGTTGTTCAAGGGTCACCTGTATGCTCAGTTTTTAGCATGGTGACTCAATAAATGCTTTTTGGTTGAATGAATGAATAGATGAAAATAATAAATTTTAAAAAGAGGTATTTAAAGCTATGCATATATTTTAATTTAGACTATTTCTTCTCAAATAAAAGACTCTGAAGAGATACTGTCACCATTATTACAAACAAAAGCATTTTCTTCTTGTAGCTTTATACCATGTACACATAATTAAAATGTGTTTGCTTTCAAAACAGAAAAATGTTTCTTGGGTGCTAATGTAGATTTTTGAAATGTGATAAAGAAACTGAAAGTAAAACAAAAGATAGTCTTTTTTTTCCTAATCAATTTTTCTCCCTTAATTCTATTATATTGAACCTTATTTTTCAAAATCTGTTTCTTGTTGCCATAGTGATCAGCTCCCAATGTGAGATTATATCATACTGGCTCTCTTTCAAGTTTCAATAATGTTCTGTCAACACCCACTTCCCTTTCAAAATGTTCAAATCCTCTAATCACTAAGCACCTTAATAGCCTCACTTTTGGGGAGCTGAAGTGGGAACTAGGGCTTAGGAAAGGGTTCTGTATAGAAAGTAGGAGTGAGAATAAAAAGAAAGAGTAAAATTTAAAGTAAATTATTTTGCCACAGAAAATAAGATTTGACCTTCTACATAGAACAATCGACTCTTCTTAGTGTATCTCAAAAATTCATTTTATAAATGATCGTCTAATAGATGAATTGAGCCTTAATTTAAAATGAGAAAAGTTGACAATAAAGGGGTATAACCTGTATTAGGATTCATAGAATATCCTTAATATAAAAAGAGTCTTTACAAAGCAACAAAAAAGATACGTATTTCAGTAGGAAAATAGGGGAAAGATATAGATTGTTTACAAATGGGAAAGTAAAATGGTCAATAAACAGCTAAAAAAGATGTTCAACACTGCTAGTACTCAAAGAAATAAAACAAGATGCAATCTTTTGCCTGCAAATTGATAAAAAATTAAAAGGATGATAATGCTAATATAACTAGAGGTTAGAGATATGGGCATTTTCTTTTTCTCTTTTCTTTCTTGAGGCAAAGTCTCAAGCTGTTGCCCTGGGTAGAGAACTGTGGTATCATAGCTCATAACAACCTCCAACTCTTGGACTTAAGTGATCCTCTTGCCTTAGTTTTTCTATTTTTCGTAGAGATAGGGGTCTTGCTTTTGCTCAGGTTGGTCTTGAACTCTTGAGCTCCAGCAATCCAACCATCTCATCCTCCCAGAGTGCTAGGTTACAGGCATGAGCCATGGCTCCCGGCCAGCATTTTCATACTGCAGTGGAACCTCTATAAGTTGACCACCAAAGGAACTGTAACAGACTGGTCAATATAAGGAAGTAGACCTACTGTACTGATATGTACATGTATGGTGCATGTCCGGTCTATGAAAACTAGATCAACTTAAGGAGATGGCAGTGTAGGGAGGTGCTCACCTATGGAGGCTCGACTGTATTTGGTAAGAATGTAAACTAATACAATTCCTCCAGATATCTTTTGTACTAGGATTTCTACTTGCAGGATTTCTACTTACTTAAAGGGGAAAAATATATAAAGAAACAGAGATATACAATCACAAAGATGGATTTTCAATATTTGTTTGTTTTCTACAAAACATAGGATCAACTTCAATTTCATCAATGAGGAATAGTTATACAAAGTAGATTTAACTGTGGGATGACCTATTCTAAAGCCATTGAACATGAGGATTAGATCTGTATTTCTTGACATGAAATGATCTCATGTTGACAAGGGAAAAAAATGAAAAACCAGATGGAAATTCGGAATACTTCTGAAAATACCCTAGGGAAAGTAAATATGTATGAGTCTCCACAGAAACAGGTCTAGACACTAATATACCAAAATATGGATAGTGAATATTGCTGGGAGATATGCTTTTGAGTGATTTTTATTTATAAATTCTGTGTTGTATGATTGTTTATAATTGGCAAGTTGAAATCAGAAAAATAATAGAGACATTTTCACTTTTGTTACACACCAGATAAGTTTCTTTTAGAAGAATTTAAAACATAAGTTCCTAGACATATAAAGCTATTAGGAATGAAGTAGAACTTGGAAACAAAATAGGCCTAAAAGGAAGTGATGGTGGTTGGGTTGGGAAGGTTTATGGAAACCCCTGGCTTGAACCTAGAAATCAATAAGTAATTGTTAAATATGAACCTGGATTTAACCAACTCATTTTAGAAGAAAGGAAGCCCAGACTCACAAGAGTACTTCCTCTGGGTCACGGGAGCCGAAAGCAAGAATCCCCATCACCCCTGACTCTGAGTCTCTAGGTTTTCCCACCAGAACATACCACCCCCATTGTGCACACTGACTTTTCCCTCCAGCAATTTCATGTGGCTGTCTATTTTGTTAAGAACCTTTTTTTGTTTTTTATTTATTGGATGACAAATCTTGAGCAAAAAAAGAAACATAGTATGACTCAAACAGTGAACTGAGTTTACATAGAAATTATAGGCCTGGGCTGCTGTTTGGTAAGAGTTTGGAACTAATTACAAGGTATTCCCAAAACAATATCTCTTTAGGAATCACGACCATTTCTGAAAATGTCCTAAGGTTGATTGCTGGCCAAGGGTGTTTCCTGCATGAAAATCCAAACATTTGCCTGTTTATTTTTATGCTGTAGTATAAGACTTCTAAGAATCTTTCTATGAATCAAAGACTTCACTAGAAATAATGTTATGTCAAGTCCCTTCACACCTAGGAACTTGTTCAGATAAAGAAGAATTTCTGCTCAGCTCCTGTAGCTCAGCACCTGGGGCACTAGCCACATATACTGGAGCTGGTGGGTTCAAATCCAGCCTAGCCCTGCCAGACATGTAGATAGTCTCTGATGCTAGACGTTGATCAGAGCACATGTTCTAAGATGACAACACAACCAAAAAAGATGAAGAAGCATTTCTGTTGCTAATGTAAACTGACATTCCTGAAAGGAAGCCATTCCAGTTCAAATTTGCCTATAACATACCTGAGTATAAACAAAATTGGATGAATGAAGAAAGCCCATATTCCTGACTTAACTGGTCCTAGGAGTCTCCCACCGCATCGCCTGTGGGTTCCCACACACCAGACTCCCAGCCACATTTCCCAAGGGGACGCACCTGCACACTCTTCCTCTCTGCCCATTCTCTTCCTGAAGCTCTCTGATGCTTCGACCTCACCCTGCTGCCAGTGCCCACCAGAGGAAAGTCCAAATCTATTCCCAAGGCTTTCTCAGATGTTCCAAAGGGTGCCTCGCCTCAATAATAGCCCAGGAATACATTCTCTGAAGCCTGGGGAGAAAGCAAATTGGAGGACTGCAACAGCAGTCAAGTCTCACTCTGCCTTCAGCTACACAAATACCTCTTTAAGCCACTTGCTATTTGGGCGGCTCTGGATAGTTGACTCAGATAGTCATAAATGGCCATATACCCTCTTGATTCTTGGTGTATAGTCAATTATTTGCCAATTACTTCTGTGAACCAATGAGAATTCCCTACAAGCAACTTTTATAACCTCCCCTTCTCCTGATTATTTTTTCCTTTAAAAATTTGAGCCTCTCTTTTTTGTTCTTTGGAGCACTCCCAACGCGTCTTGGAAGTGTAGCCCAGGCTGCAGTCCTCAACCCTTGTACTTGAATAAACTCTCTTCCAATTAGAGTCTGATCCTCTTGATTGATTGATAGGTTGATAGGTTGTGTGTCAGCCAGAGACTCAGCACCCTCTTATTCTCCCATCGCTCCCCCAGGCACATGTAAGTGTCCCTTCTTCTCCTTCAACAAAAAACAGGCCCAGTGCAAAGCAGCTCATACGAATAACCACTTAAAGATCTGCCCTCCCCCTCCCCGAATCAGACAGGTCTAGACAGATCTGAATCTCATAACAGGCTCAAGTAAGGATCTTGGCTACATGCATTTGCCTTGTCCCGTAATACTCCAAAGCGAAAACCTGTTCTGGAAGAATGAAACCAGTTTGCATGGTATTGAAAGAAGTTTAGCATTTGACTGCAAGAGCTTCAGGTCAAGTTCACTGGTAAAGAAAGCAAAGCACCACATACAAACATGGATCTAAAAACCAAGAAAGCGGCAAAAGCCAAACAATGAAAATGTTGCTTAAATTTGTCATTTCTGTAAGACCAGATTGAATTACTGGTTAGACAACTTTGAAAAGTTAGCAGCAGTTGAAGCTTCATTTTATTTCAGTTTGTCAAAGTCAACTTTAAAAATGCCTTATGTGGGGGCGGCGCCTGAGGCTCAAAGGAGTAGGGCTCCAGCCCCATATACCGGAGGTGGTGGGTTCAAACCTGAACCCAGCCAAAAACTGCAAAAAACAAAAAAATGCCTATGTGACTTGCATGAATTCACTGAAGCACTTAACATATTGCATAGCAATTAAAGAGGTTATTTCAATAATATATATATGGTTGGGTTCATGTGTTCAGATCAATGTCTAGCATCAGAGATTATTTACATAACACACAAAATTTAGCACCTGAATTCGACTATTCAGATATAAATGCAACTGGTCTCAGAGAAGATCAATGTTTATAGCCTTAAAATCATTCAATATTTAATTTAAATGCAAGCTGTTTTATGCCTGGAGCCAAAGCCTGACATTTAAGGGTTTCTTTTTTCCACCTCTATCACTAACAGCCTAAACCCAGCAAAAAGCATTATGCAAGCACCCAAGTGCTGAGTGAGTTTCAGGACCTCAACCAGAAGGCCCCCTGACCTTGATAAAGGGGAAGTTCCCCCCTACAGGGCTTGACAGGAATACTTTCTTTTCATAGACCTAGGCAAACCAGCCTTTCCAGACTTTATTCTCTAAACACAAGCAAGATCAGAGAAAAGCAGTCTGATCGGTATCTCATCCAGGCAGGCCCCTCCTGGAGTGAAAAATACACACCCTGTTGCCTCACTTGAGACAGGGAATATAAGGACTAATACCTAATTTTTCCTAATATATCCATTTGCTTATCAGCATGGGCAGGATGTTTTCTGTCTGCCAATTTCTGGCCAAGTGTGATATGCATTCCCAAGACCTCCTGCTCTTAGGCAATGTATGAACCCCAGACAAAAGGCTCACGTGGGGTTCCCACGCAGGTCCCCCACTTCTGCTGCTGGAGGTTCTGTTGACCTTCTTTCCCTTCCGTTCATCTCTCTGTCAATAAACTCTGTCCGGTCACTTGTCTGTGCCCGTGGTTTCATTCTCGAACCTGAGATGGAGAACTCAACACAGAGAAATTAACAACAACAACTGCACTTCCAGGAATAAGAGTGCCAAGTCCCATGTACACGTCTGGCCCAGCCTTGAGAAGCCTGCTCCCTGGCAGCACCAACTTCCTGACAGTTTCTCTACCTCGCTCTTATCCCCTTTAGTGGGTTTTGACAAGGCTAGAGCCATCCTTTCAGAAGGCAAAAATTCAATTCAAGGCCAGAGAAAACACTTATGGAAATATTACCAAAAAGCAGAAATCATGGGCTGAAAATTAGAAGTAATGCCTAAACAAAAAATCCAAATAAATCTAGATCCTGTTCTTATATTGGTCCTTTTATTGGATGTTATTTTGTTGTCTTGCCTTTCAAATGCCACACACACTTAGGAAAGAACGATCAGAAAATAGAGACCAAAAAAAAAAAAAGGAACAAAGACTATTCACACTCACTTCCTCCAGGATGGGAGACATGTCCATGTCCTTCAAGATTCTCCCATGTGGCACTCATACAGATGGATAAGATTTTTACAAAACTGGACCCCTGAAGTAAGTGTTGTTTCCTTGCTACCCAGTGGTTTCCAAGTTTGGTTGTATCTTACCAAGGGAGACTTTAAAATTTCTTCGTGGTCCAGCCTCACTTCTTGCTACTAAATCTAAATTGGGGGGGATGAGACCCAGGCATCAGCATTTTTAAACATTCTCTAGGTGCAGCCAAGATGTCAACACGTTGGGGAAGAGGCCTTATGTAAAAAGCTGACAGCAAGGAGACTGCGTTAGGGAGTGAAGTAGGCAGTTGTCCAAAAAGGTGTGTATTCAGATTGTCCCTGGAAGTTCATTACTTGTCCCCAAGGCTGAATCAGTAAGAACAAAGAATGAGGACAAGTGGTTTGAGGAAAAGGAAAGAGAAGTTTATTATTTGTCAGAAAATGAGAAGGGCAGCAGACTAGTGTCTCAAAACACCACCATCCCAGCTTTACGCAGAAAAACAGAGCTTTTGAAAGGGGCATTTTCAGTGTTTGGGTATCACATGTGGTGGCTTTGGGCTATCATTATTTAACTATAATTGGTGGTTTCAGTGGACCTTCTCTCAGATGACTATGGTCTTGTGACCCTTGTGTGGACAATTCTATTGAGATATTTCCTTTAAGATACAAGAAAACAAACAGCAAAGGACATTATTCTGCCCCTTTGATTCTCGGCCTCAGAAAGGAATACAGGTTTTCATTCCCAAAAAGGGTGATAGACTTTAAAGAGACAACTTGTTAAACATTATGTTACCCTTTCTCAGACCTTTACCTCTGTTACAAAATCACTTTGGGAGCTTGGTGGAAACACAAGGGCCTAGAGCCTCTATTTCCCTGAGCCTTGGACTCCAGGTCCCTTATTACCAATGCAGGTGATTCAGATCCACACCAGGTTGGAGAACTGCCAGTTTACATCGCCAATCCCCTACTATTTGGTCACTTCTGAAGTGGCCCACTCCTCCCCCATCCTCACTAGGGCAAATTTCCAGAGCTGGGTGGTTCTGTACTGTAACCTCTGGCCACGTGTGGCTGTTGAGCACTTGAACTATGGGGCATTCAAATCAAGCAAAGATGCAAACAGAAAATGAACCCCGGATCCCAAAACACTTGGTACTCGCTTTTTCTTTTTCTTTAAATTGCGCATGTGGCTCACTTTGTGTTTCTATAGAACAGTTTCTGGGAGCGGGGCCTGTGTCCATTTACTACTCTCTTTGCAGCAGCTGACTCAGTGATTTTAGATCAAATAGGCACTCAATCAATATTTTTTTGATAAAGGGAATGAGTCGATGAATTAACGTATGAATACAAACATATAGCAGCCTGAGCATGTGCAATGTTATCCTGCAGACAAAGGAAAAACTTTTGGAACACAAATGCTATTTTCATTTAGGTTCTCCCAGAAGCCTTTCTTGAGACAAGGATTCAAGTGCAAGTGGTCTATTGGGGAGGAGAGTCTCCAAAAACGCATGTGCAGGAGTAAAGTGTGCCTTGGAAGGAAAGCAGCATAAAGGTATATTAGGAGCTCAGTTAACACAGTGCACAACCAGGGTTTAAGCCTGCTGGGGAGCTTCAGAATGTGTGCCTGGGAGATCGCCCCATTCCTTCAGGTGAGGGAGCTAGGGTGTCATAGCTGAAAGCTGCTGGGAGCAGCGCATGTAGTAATTCCCCGTCCCTCTGTGTGCTTTGGGCTCCAGCAGGCAGAGAATGCCCAGAGGTTCACATCCTGAAATGGTACAGCTAAGGGACAGGGCGAACCTATCACTTTGGAAAGTTGTTTACTTTTTAGCTCAAGGTACTTGAAAAACAACCAATGCAGGCTGTCTCCGAACTCCCCTTATCTGCCTAAAGACAAATCCTCCTAAAGGAACTCAGTTGTCAGTCACCAATCCCTTCTCCAGGGGCTTACATCAACCAGAGAAAATTAAGTCTTATCACAGGAAGAAAGCTAGAACTTAGTACTGCCAGACAGACTCTGTAGTGAATCATAATCTATTCTTCTGAGAGTCCATTCATCTTTCCCCAAATCACTTACTGTCCCTTAAGTTACCCACATCCCTCCTCTTGTATGTCCTGTGAAGAAGGAATATAAGTTTCTAAATCTCCCCGGCTTTGGGGATGCCCACTTTGTTTTCTCTTGTAATGCCCCTATTTTTGTAATGAATTTGCATCCCTTTCTCCAATTAATCTACCTAATGTCAGTTAACTTTATAGATTCAGTCATCAAACCCTCCCAGGGTAGAGGGAACATCTCCTCTTCCCTACAGGGGCATAGCCAGGGATAGCCAACTAGACGTAATTACTTATTACACAAGCCCATTCTTTCCATTGTCTAGTATTTAAAACTGGTACCACTGTCACACAGCTCCGCCTGTTCCAGGTGGTCAGAAAAGGTTCATAAGGGACCTTGTGTCAACTTCTCTGTGTTGAACCACTTCTGTCTCAACCAGCCCTCTCCTGAGTTCCAGCAGATAACCCTGGTATCCCTAAAAGAAGAGATGCCCAACCAGTGAGCCCTGTCACTGAGTTCACACCTCTGACCTTTATCCTCTGTTCCTTACTCCTAGGCCATGTTGTTTTCTCCATTACAATGCTAATTCTCCCAGGATTGTGGCTGGCACTTGTCTTTGGGTTGCCCACAGTGCATGCACACAGGCCTGAAATTGTAGCAGCTGAATGTTTTAATAAAGACCCAAGTTTCTAGTTGTAGAAAATAGAATTTAAATAATTTCATAGAAACCAGACCATAGCAGCTACATTTCTGGAGATTAATTCAGTCTGGTTCTTACTCTAATTATTCAGAGCCTCCAGAATCATTTGACTGAGCACAGCGAAGTGAGGCAAATAGGACTGAAGGAGCAGAAAACAAATGGGAAATGAGAAATGGCTATTTTAGGGGAAATTGAACTCAAGCAGCTCCGAGTTTTACAGCCATTTTAAATCTGCTTGATACCTGTCGACCCAGAGAAATGACTGAGGCAAAAATCTCAATCAATGGAGGTGTATTAAGCCAAGAGTTTGAGGATGCGCCCAGGGAAAAAACAATCTGCAGATAAGCTGTGCTGTTTTTTGTCAAAGAAGAGATTGGAACCTTCTGCACTTGAAAGACATACAGAAAGAAGGGAAAAGGCAGGGGGAGGAGGGGCTGATGAGAGTGTGGCTACATTCTTATGAGGCCCAAGACATCTGCATTTTAGGTAAAATAAGGAAGTATCACTTATGTAGATGTTCCACCTAAGGGGACAGCTACAAAAGATGGAAGAATGCCTGATTCTGTTTTGTTTCCATTTCTCTTACCTGCAAGATAAACTTATAATTCATTATTAGTATGGAATCAAACATTTTAGTTTTAGGTGTTAGACATTGGTATAACTTGTACGTCCTTGCTTATAGGAGGTTAGCAAGAGATATCCCTAATAAATGATCCCTGGGATCAGCTTTTCATAGGTGCTTGAGTCTGTGATTTTCTTTTTACATACCATAAAAATGCACTTCTGTTTTTCATTAACAGTTTATTTCAATCAAGGCCTTAGTTTCATTCAGAAGACTTGGGCCAAATCATCATCACAACCTGTCATTGCTAGAATTTTACATTCAATGTCCTTTACTCTAATATTTTTTTCCCTCCCTCTTGAATTCAGGTAGCATAAAAGCTTAGGTTATTATATGTAATATTTAGGTTATAATTAATTTAGGTTAATAAATAATCTATTAATAATCTAATCATTTAATCAATACTCTAAAGACCCTGTAAATAGTTGAGCATTGCTAAAGTGTCCATCCTGCCCAAAGTGATTTACAGATTTAATGCAAACCCTGTCAAAATACCAACATCATATTTCACAAATCCAGGAAAAATAATTCTATGCTTCATCTGGAAATAGAAAAGAGCCCGGATAGCCAAAGCAAAAGGGAACAAATCTAGAGGTATCACATTATAAGACTTCAAACTGTACCACAAGGCTATAGTAGCTAAACAGCATGGCATTGGTACAAAAATAGAAACATAGACCAATGGAACAGAATAGAGAACCTAGATATAAAATCATCCACATACAGCCGACTGATCTTTGGCAAAGTAGACAACAATGCACACGGAGCAATGGCTATGGGAAAGAAAGTTGGATGACCACATGCAGAAGAATGAAACAGGACCCCTATGTCTCACCACTCATAAAATTAATTCAAGCTGAGCATGATGGCTCATGGCTGAAATCCTAGCATTCTGGGAGGCCAAATATGAGGATCCCTTGAGCTCAGAAGTTTGAGACCAGCTTGAGCAAAAGGGAGACCTATTAAAACTATTTCTATTAAAACTGGAAAATTATCCAGGCATTAAGGTGGGTGCCTATAGGCCCAGCTACTCAGGAGGGTAAAGCAGAAGAATCACTTGAACCCAGGAGTATGAGGTTGTTGTGAGCTAGGCTGACACCTTGGCACTCTACCTAGGGTGACAGAATGAGAATCTGTGTCCCCCCCAAAACAACAACAACAACAACAAAAGCTCAATGTCACTAATCATCAGGGAAATGCAAGTTAAAATCACATCGAGATATCACCTAACCCCAGTTAAAATGGCTTTCACTTAAAAGTCCAAAAATAATAGATGCTGGCATGGATGTGTAGAGAAAGGGATGCTTATACACTATTGGCGAGATTAGAAATTAGTATAATCTCTGTGGAAAGGAGGATGAAGATTCCTCAAAGAACTAAAAGTAGACCTACCATTCACTCCAGCAATCCTGCTACTCAGTATCTGCCCAAAGGAAAAGAATTCATTTTATCAAAAAGACAACTGCACGTGAATGTTTATTGCAGTACAATTCACAGTTACAAAGATGTAGAATCAACCCAAGTGCCCATCAATTCATGAGTGGATTAATTAATATAGTGTGATATTTATAGATATATGTGTACACACACACTATGGAGCACTACTCAGTCACAAAAAGGATGAATGAATACCTTTTGCAATGATTTGGATGGAGCTGGAGATCTTTCTCCTAAGTGAAGTATCTAAAGAATGGAAGACAAACTCCACCTGAACTTGCTATTAAATTAGAACTAACTAACGAGCACACACGTGCACAGAGGGAAGTAAAACTCAGTGGAAATCAAGCAGGGGGGGAGGAAGGAGGAGAGAGAAAAAATCCTACCTAATGAATACAATGGTCACTATTTGGGTGATGGGGACATGTATAGCCATGACTCAAGCATTACAAAAGTGATCCATCTAACCAAAAGCATTTGTGCCCCCTAGTATTTTGAAATGAAGATGAGATGAAAAATACTAGATATGACAATAAAAATAATGCAAATTTAAATGATTCCTCCATTCACACACCCCTTAAAAAACACATGAAACATCAGAAGTTGGCAAATACAAATGCTTATAGTCAAGTGAGTTGGATAACAGCTCTGGGGAGACGGCCCCCATGAAGTTCTGCCTAATTGTTGCCATGAAGAAATAGGGGCCCCAACTTTCCAAATCTATGGATTTTCTTAAAAAGTGACTAATCTCCGAATTTTTATGAGAAATACTCCTTTCCTTTAACATTTGCCCATTAATTAAAAATTTTTTAAAACACAAAATAGAACCATCTAGAAAGGGCCAAGCAGAGCTTAGATGCCAGGGGCATGCAAAGTGGTGGTCTCAAGCTACTGTGGAGGGAATGACTGGGCCAGATGCCAAGATCTACATGGTGTGCCCTGTCCTCTAGCAGCTTCCCATCCTGAGGGTGAATGGCACTTGTAATTAAAATGTTCATATGAAGTAAAAGCAAAGAAAATTGAGAATATGGCATCAATTTATCAGAGTGCTCTAGAGAAACAAAACAATAGGAGAATTTTTTTTTTTAAATTTTCATTTAGCTTAAGGCAGTGGCTCATGAAATCCAGGGGACTGGAAAGTTTGTAATCTGTAGGGCATGCCAGTAGGCTGGAAACTCGGGCAAAAGATGGTGCTGTGTTTTTGAGACAGAATTTCTTCTTTTCCAAGAAACTTCAGCTTCTGAAGGCCTGCAGCTGACTAGATGAGGCCCACCCGCATTATTCAAGATAATCTCCTTCACTTAAAATTGACCATTTGTAGATACTCCCCTCATCTTACAAAAGACCTTCGCGGCAAGACCTAGATTAGAGTTTGAGTAACTGGGTACTGTAACCCAGCAAAGTTGATGCATAAAACTATCATATGAGATTAGTAGTATAAGAGAAGTGCAAAACTCTACTGCAGGAGTTCAGAAGAACAAGAAAAATCCAAAGGTGCAAGGTTGAAAATAATTCCCATGATAAAAAGAGGAAAGAAGTAAGCACAGCCTCCACCATAGAGAAGACCAAAAAGAAATAATAATGACGGCTCAGCGCCTGTGGCTCAAGCGGCTAAGGCGCCAGCCACGTACACCTGAGCTGGCGGGTTCAAATCCATCCTGGGGCCCACCAAACAACAATGTCGGCTGCAACCAAGAAATGGCTGGGCGTTGTGGCAGTCGCCTGTAGTCCCAGTTACTTGGGAGGCGGAGGCAGGAGACTCGCTTGAGCCCAGGAATTGGAGGTTGCTGTGAGCTGTGATGCCATGGCACTCTATCCAGGGTGACAGCTTGAGACTCTGTCTCAAAAAAAAAAAGAAAAAGAAAGAAAGAGATAATATTAATCAGCATGAGTCAAGCACATGTTATATTGTTTTGTTATATATTAGTTATTTTAGTCATTTCAACTTCCCTAATGGGGCAGGAACTATCATTCTCCCATTT
>CAUYON010151838.1:0-27377 GCA_963573935.1 Arctocebus calabarensis | reverse complement strand
GGTAGGAAAATGAAGGTCCTCAAAGGCTCTAGAAGTTTCTCCACCTCCTGCCCAACCAGAGTCGCTAGGGTTGGGTGGGCTCTATGCTGGACACCTGAGCTGAAGTGCCAAGATGAATGACGTCTAGTCCCTCCCCTCAGGAGTTCACAGACATGCAGACGGTGGCCACCCCTGCACTGCGGCAGCTGTGCTAGTAAGATCTCGGGTTCACGGAGCAGACAGCAGGAGGCAGCTACCTCCCCGGGGGGAGGGGTTCACACCAGGACCAGACAGTTGAAGGTCAGACAGGCTGGCTCTGTCCCTGACTGCTTGTTTCCTGGGAGCCTTCTTGATCCTTGCTACCTTCCCACTCTCTTGCCTTTGGCTTTGGGACCCCTTGTTCTCAGGGTTGCCTGTCTTCCCACATGCCTTGTCTTGTCTGCCCCAGGACACACCAGTTCTACCAGGCTCTTGCTCTATGTACTCTTCTGAGATAAGCCAATCAACGCCCAAGGTTTCTTTCTATTCCCTATCCTCTCAACTCTTCCGGCCCAGGGCAGCCTCCTCATAGCTGGCCAAGCACAGTGCCCATTCACTGCAGATGCAAGAGAGCAGCAGTGCCAGGAGGGGCTGCAGCCTGTGAGCGGGGTTCCCCGGTAAAAGGAGGTAAGACACCGAGGAGGACTGTGTGTGAGGGATGTTAGATCAGACAGTATAGTCCAGGGAAATGACACTGGAAGGGGACAGATTTACTCTCGTCTTAAAGAATCAAACTAGAAACTGGACACAATATCTGAAACAAAGGTTTTCAGACATCGAATAGGGAATGATTCTAAGAGAAGGGAAACCCACAAGCTTAGCCCAGCTTGTGGCCTAGAAGCAGAGGGAAGTGGGTAGCCAGCAGCCTTGCTGAGCTGAAACAGGGGGCTCAGGAAAGTCAAGGTGCAGGATTTGGGGTCAGAACATCAGAAAGAAAAAAGTGAAGAATGCCACGCATCTCCCAAAGGGGACGGTGTCTTTGAATAATGATCTGCATACAGGTGAGAAAACCACCAGCCTAGGCAAGAACCACTGGCAAGGAGTATACAGAACACTCCCAGGAACAATGTGTTCCTACCAGCCAGAACGGAAAGATGTACTAACAGGGGACATCAAATAGAATCCCCAGAAGGAAAGAGCCTCAACAGCGAGCCCAAATCAGGCTTAAGGACTGTGCAGGACCCGCCCTAACAAAGCTTAAAAGCAAACCTCAAAAGGATTAAACTGATTCCAAGTTACCTCATTGTATCCCAGAACAAAGCCCACAGTATTTAAACAAACACAAAAACATCTAGCACCTCTGTAAAATTCACAATGCCTGGCATCCAGCCAAAAATCACCAAATACGCAGAGAAACAGGAAAATAAAACTCATCACCATGAGGAAAGCTAATCAGTAAAAACAGACTCAGATGTCACAGGTGACAAACTTAGCAGCCAAGGACAATGAAACAACTATTATAAATACATTCTACACATTTAAGAAAATAGAAGGATGAGCATGATGAACAGAAAAATGGATGGAATTTAAACCAATGAAGCTACAGAAGTGAAAAATTTGAAGCAAAACAATACTAAGGTTAATAGCAGATCAGGCATTGAAGAACAAACAATTAGCAACTTGAAGACACAATAATAGAAATTATCTAAAACTGGGGTAAAAATGAAAAAAGGAAACAATAGAACTTTAGTGAGATGTGAACAATATAAAGGTAAGGTGAGATGGTATACTTATACCTACAAATCCAAGACCCAAGACACTGAAAGAAATCAGCTCAAGGCACAACACCATCAAATTACATATATCCACTGATGAAGGAAAATACCTTATGAACAGGCAGAGACAAAAGATACATTAAGTACAGAGGAACAAAGATAATGACAGAGTCCTTGTCACTGTGGCCTGAGGGGAAGGGCCAAATCTGACCCACTGCCTGTTTTTGTAAACTGCCCTCTCACACAAATAGTTCTGCTATAATACGGAGTTGAATAGCTGCAGGAGTGACCATCCAGCCTGGAAATCCTTAAATATGTATTATTTGCCCCTTTTTAGAAAGTTTGTCAACCCGTGCTGTAGAACAGCAAAGAGATACAGCTAATAAGCCAATAAAAGAGAAAAAAGGAATCACAAAAAATAATACTAAGTCCAAGAGTACGGGAAATAAAAGGAAGAACAGATGGTATAAATAGGAAACAAACAGCAACATAATAGATTTAAACATAATTATATCAATACTTACATTAAATGTAAATGGTCTAAACAATCCAATTAAGAGATAAAACCTGTTAGATAAAAAGCAAGACCCAGGCTGTGGGTCTTGTCTGTCATCCTCTTAGAGGCCAAGGTGGGTGGACTGCCTGAGCTTAGGAATTCTAGACCCAGCCTCAGCAAAGTAAGACCCCTTCTCTACTAAAAATAGAAAAACTAGCTGGGCTTTGTGGAAGGTGTCTGTAGTCCCAGCTATTCCAGGGGCTGAGGCAAGAGGATTGCCCAAGAGTTTGAGGTTGCTATGAGCTATGCTGACGCCATGGCACTTATCTCAAAAAAAAAAAAAAAAAAAGCAAGACCCAACAATAAGATACTTGTAAAAGAAATATACAGATGAGTGCTATGGTGTGAATGTTTCCCCCTCCAAATTCATATGCTGACACCTATGCCCCAAGACAATGATCTCAACAAGTGGGGTCTTTGAGAGGCACTGAGGTGAATGGGGAGGGTGAAGGGAGCTTATTCACCCTTTCTCATCATGCAAAGACGCAGCATCAAGGCATGATACATGAAGTGGAGAGAGAGCCTTCAGCAGACACAGGTCTGCTGGCATCTTGATTGTGGACCTCCTGCCTCCAGAACTGTGAGGAATAAATTTCTGTTTATAAATTGCCTGGTCTAAGGCATTTTTTTTACAGCAGTCTGAATGGACTAAGACAGCGGGTTAAAAGCATAAGGACAGAAAAAGATCTATCACATTAATACTAAATAAAAGGAAACTGGGGTGGCTATATTAATACTATCAGAAGTGTAGATTTCAGAGCAAGGAATATTATGAGAGATGAAGACAGGTGATTCTATAATGATAAAGAGGTCAGTTTATCTACAGTACATAACAAGCCTAATGTGTATACACCTAAGAGTAGAGTTTTAGTGTACGTAAAGCAAAACCCAAGAGAAGTGAAAGAGAAATAGACAAATCCATAATTATGATTAAATATTTCACTATCTTGTTCTCAGTAATTGATGGAACTAGAGGAAACAAGTACAGAGAAAAAACAGTAAGGATACAGAAGATTTGACCAACACCGTCTACCTAACTGACATTTACCATAGGGAGGAGTATGCCAGGATTGGTTAGTAGAAAAACAGGCTTTAATAAGCCCCTGAATTCAGGATAGCAAATACCTCTCAGACGAAAAAACACAGTAAGCAGAAGGTGGCTAGATTGAAGAGTGTTCAATCCTTGGACCCACAAACAGGAAGTGAGCCAAGAGCAGAGACGAAGGTCAAATGAACACTCCGTTTCTAGTCACTCTAGTTCTCCTCATGTTAACCATTCTACAATGAGCAAAACCACAAGTAAATAAAGCAAACAGCCGGGAGAAACAGGTGCTCCACCAGGAGGAATTTCGAAAGGGTTTGTGCCGTGGGGGACAGGGGTACTTCCTGGTTCCTACACACCTGCTCAGTCTGTCCAGACGCTAGGGTCTTGGGCACTGCACATAAATAAGACGTAAATGCACACTGGCTCTCCTACCATCCTAAGCAGGGCTGAGACCCTGCAGGCTGACTGCACTCCCACCGGCAGACACCAAGGAAGGTGTGCCCCTACACACAGGCGGAGATATGGGAGAGTCCACATGGGACCGACACAAGCCTCAGTTAGCCCAGGCTCCTCACAACTCAACCTGTCCACACTGGCATCCCCATCACATGCCAGGGCCCACCCAAACTGTCTCTTTTAGTTCCCCACCTCAGCAGCCAGTAACCTGACACACCCACACCCAGGTGCTCCTATTAGAAATCTGGAGGTTATTCTATGTCCTTCCTCCCACCTCTGGCCACTGTGACATTCACTCCCACTTTTCCTGCCCTAGAATAGGGTCCTCACTGTTTTTCCCAGCACCTGAATCCTGCTCCTAAACTCCCTGAGAGCTTCGCAAGGTGCCATGACTCCTTACAGGGTGGGTGGCAGACCTCCTAGGAACCAGCATTAGCTTGTCCAGCCTTACCTCTTCACTCTGCCAACCCCAACTCTGCATCCTCCCACCAAGGGCACCGCAGCACAGGGCTGCACCCTCTCCAGGCCTCCTGCCCACTGCCTGCCCAGGTGCGTGGCCCACCTGCTGATGATGCCCTTCATCTGGATGTCCTTGTCTTCCTGCTGCCGCCGTAGCCGCTCCTCACCCTCCTCCAGCCGGGCCTGGTACTCCAGCACCAGCTTCTGTGTTGTTTCCTCCTGGCACTTGAAAAGGGTCTCATATTCCTCCAGCTTCTTGGTGGAGATCCGCAGCTTGTCCTGCAACACCGCCAGGTCCTGCCGGGAGGGCAGCGTGCCACGGACACAGCACCCAGGACGGAGAGAGCATAGCTTTGTCAGCCTGAGCAGGAGGACAGTATGGCTGTGACCCCACCAACTTCACAAAACAAAGGGGGGGCTGCAGCGAGACACAGCGTGTCCCTCACTGGGGCCTGAGCACTATGAACACTCAGCCTGGTCTGTGTGATCATGGGGGGATCAAAGACTCAAACCCAAACCTCAGGAGTAAGGGTGTAACCCTGAGCCTTGCATAACAAAGGTTAGAGAGCGCCTGGATATACAAAGGACATGTGACAGCACTGAGAGGTGGGGGCTCTGCAGGAGGGGAAACTGAGGCTCAGACAGATGACCACATCACAGAGTGACTGACCAGCAGGATGAGATCCTAGCTTCCCAGCTTCTGAATGGGGTGATGGTGACATAGGGGAATGGGGAGAGAAAGAGGCAGAAGGCCAGCTGGTTCAGGCTCTCTGGACCTGACTCAGGGCAACATGGACCTCAGCCTTAAGGGTGGAAAAGGCTGGGAAGCTGAGCAGGCTCAGAAAAGCCAGGCGCTGTAAGAACATGCGGGCTGAGGGAGGCGGGCCAGGGGCCTGGGGTGAGGCCCGGAATCCTTACATCCCTCCTGTCCCTGGTCCCCTTCATAAAATTATGGTAAAAGCAGGTGGATGCAGTGGCCCAGGGGGATGGTGGTGGGTGGCAGGATGTAGCATGGAAATGGAGCTCGTCAAGGCCAGGGAGAGGGTGGTCTGCCACCCTAACCCAGTGCCCGTGCTTGAGAGGCTGCTATCAGCTTTCCTAGGCCCAGACAGTGGAGAAAGGCCTGCTGTTTTGGGGTGGGGAGCCTTGCTCTAGGTCTTCCATCTATCTGGATTTTGGCCCCTGCAGGGGGAAGAAGAGAACTATACCTGGATGCAGGGGGGGTTTCCACAACTGGAAGGTGTCAGTGGACAGTCAAAGCACCTGTTGCCCCACCCAATGCCGGGTATGTGTGGTGGGTGGGATCTGAAGACACCCTATGGCATCTCACCCAGCTACCTACTGTTTCTTCCCTAGGCCCTGGTGGAGACCAGAATGAAGAGCCAGGCCTTGGACGGCCAAACCCTGGGGGGCGGGGGGGGGCGGCTTCTCAGGTATCTTGGGGGCCCCTGCCACTGCCTCCTCATGCAGAAGGCTCCCCCCAGAGGGTCTCCCACCACCTCTTTGGCACCTCCTCTCCTCAGTCACCAGAGTGAGGAGCTCTCCCACAGTCCCATCACAGGGTCCCAGGAGTCTGTATCCAAGACCAGTCCCAAGTGACTCTGAGTTGCAGAGGAAACTGTGGGTCTAAGCTAAGTCTCTCATGCTGCTTTATTTCCAGATCACGATGACCACTGTCTTCCCATGACCAGGGGGCTAAGAGGTGTTGGCTACGCACAAGAAAGTGATCGCCCCTCATTGGGGCTCTGCCCGACTGCTGGGGTCCAGCTTTACCTTTTCTGCTTGGCTGAGCTCGTCCTTACTCCTTAGCCTATCCCTGGGGGGGGGATCTGGGCCCAGGCCCTCGTCTTCTAACAACTGCGCATTCATGGTCAAGAGCCACGCAGCCGTGCGGTCCAGGGCATTGGGGCTCACGGGTGAAGGGCCCTACAACGAAACACAGCTGTGAGGGGCTGGCAGGAGGAAAGGGAGGGCAGGAGGGGTGAGCGGCACCAGGTGAGGCACAGGGACAAGTGGCTCAGGGGCAAAGAGGGAAGGGTAGGACCCCCAACTGACTGAGCACCTACCATTTCAGCCCCCACCCATGGAACCGTCTCCCACATGGGCACTGCACTCTGCCACCAAGGTGACAGGGAGTCTGCTATTGGGGGTGTCAGCAAGCTGAGCTGAGGGGTGCACAGCACCTGGGCAGTCAGCCCAAAGCACATCAGCTTCACATGTTGCCTGCAGCCTGTGGGTGACAGAGATAGCCCGTCCTACTGGCAACTCAGCCTGGGAAACCTTACGGCTAGGTCAATTCCAACTTTCGGTCATGGTCTTAGGCTTGGAATCAACTAGAGATGGATGGACCCCTCCCTCTTTCTCTCCCACCCCTGGGGGAACCAGCAGAGGGGTCTGGAGTTCCCTGGGAACACAATCTCCCTGGTTCAGAGGATTCAGGCAGGAAGAGTGAGACCCAGAAGGAGGGGTGGTGGCACGCGGCAGGCTGGTGGGATGGGGCTGGACGTAGCATTGCTCGCATGGAATGGCAGCCAGGTGCAGGTGCAGGTGGGATGACAGAGGGGAGGAGCATGATGTGGGGAGTGTCGGCCTGACTGTGCCTGAAAGCCCAGCCCTGCCCTCTTACCAGTGGCACTGACCTGCTTGTGCACTGCCCGTGGCTTCAGCTCCGGGCTGTCCCCCTTGGAAGAGGAGGACTGTTGCCGCAGCCGGGCACCGGGACCTGCCCAGTCGGGTGAGGCCGATGCCAGAGTTCCGCTCGAGGGTCGTGGGTACTGCAGCGTGCTCAGCAGGTTGGGAGGTGTCCGGCCACGGGGGGCAGGAGGTGGTGGAGGGGGTGGGGGTGGGGGCTGGTCGATCCTCCTCTGGGGGCCAGCACTGTTCTGCCGTGGCACCGTGGGCTGCCCACCCTTCTCAGTCAGTGACATCTGCCGCCGTGCCAACTCTCCAGGCCGCCGCGCCAGCTCCTCTGTGGCAGTGCTGAAACTTCCCAGCTTGGCAGCGGCTGCCAACTCCTCGCTGTTGCTGTGAGAGCTCAGGGAGCTGTGGCCCTCAGAGCCTGAGTCGCCAAGGCCACGGGGTGACAGTGGCAGGCCAGCAGCCATCTGGTACACAGGGTTCTGGAAGGAGAGTGGTGCCAACAGCTGGGGCCGGCCTGGCGCGCCCTCGGAGGTACCTGGCGTGGTCGGCGTCTGGCCTGCCCGCCGCACTGTGGCCAGCCCTGCTAGGCTCACTGGGGCTGCCCGGGCCGGCCACCCAGCCACCAACTGAGTTGCAGATGCTTGCCCCTCGGCAGGGAGGACGTCAGGGCCCACGGGGGAGCCCGCCTCCCCGTCCAGCGTGCGGGTATCTTGGAGGTCCACCATGGACAGGCTCTTGCCACCGTTGGCCATCTGAAGGTCAGGCTCGTTGGCTTCTGAGTAACTCGAGCTGCGGGCAGGTGAGGGCTGGACCCCGGAGGACCTTGTGACAAAAAACAAGTCCTTGTTTTCGGGGGTTGGAGACGGTAACCGGGTGAAATCTATCAGACTGCAGGGAGACAAGCACACACAGGGAAAGAAGGGGAAAAGAAGAACTGTGAATGCAGTCACAGTGGGTCCAAACCGACAGCACCCGCCAAACTGCAGGGGCCTACAGCCCAAACCAGGGCTGGGAGAGCAAGGTGCTGGAGTGGCAGCAGCGGGAGAGTCCAGGGCCAGGGGCTGAGATGGCTGCTCCTGCAGTTTCAGCTCTAGGGGCCAGTGCGGCTTGCTCCAGGCCGGGCTGCCTGGCAGCCCCTTTCCTTGCCTTGCTGCATCTTGGAACAGCAGATGCTGGAGTATGGGGAGCTCTGGACAACTGTCCCCAGTTAAATCCAAACCCACAGCTCAGTGGCTCTCTGCTATCCACAGTCCTGCACGGAGAACTCCACGTTCACAGGCACTAGGGCTCCCTCTGCCTCCTCCCTCTCGCTCCTAATCAGACTGATAACCCAGGCGGGAGCCTAGTGAAACCTCCCCTTGCCCAGCCTCCTGATGCCACTCCCTTGTTTGACTGGCAGGCGGGGGCTAGAGTTCCTGGCAAAAACAAGGAATCCAAGGAGGATCCGTGAAAGGCATGACTCATCCAGCAGGTCTGGGAGGGGGAGACCAGGGTCTGAACCTGCAGGCGTGGGCCATCCCTGCCCTCAACCTGCCGCATGCCCTGGCCGCCTCCTCACCCTTGTCTTCAGCTTCTCCCTTGTCCCCCCCACCCCATGGAAGCCAGTCCCATGGAAGAAAACACAACTGTGGTGGGGGCTAGGGTGACTTTGGAGAGAAGAATGTGGGAGTGAATTGGCAGCAAGGGCTGGCTTGAGGGGGCTTCACATGCACAGCGAGCTGGCTTCACCTTAGGTGGAAAAGAAGCCTTTGCTTGTGCCCCCAGTGGACCCAGGGCTCCCAGGCTGGGAAGAGCTGGATGCGGCAGCACATGGAATAGGGAGAAATATAGACGAGGCCTGGGTATGTGGCTGCCCACGCCACGCCCAGGCCTGGCCTTCTCTCAGCCACTGACTGAACTCTCTCCTTAGGACTGTTCTCCCTCACCCAGCGAGCTCTGCATCTGGGGCCTCCCTCTGGGCACCACACCCTCCCCTGCTTAAAAGCCTGCTCAAACCAGACCATACTCTCACCACTACTAAAATCGGGGCATGGAGGGAGAGGGGAGGGAAGGACTGGAACAGAAATGTTTCAATATAAACTCCATGTTTCTTAAAGGAATGTCCCCATTTTGACTTCAACACTCAGGAACATTATGCCTCCTACTCCACCATGTGTGTGTCTTATTTACACCAAACAGAACTGTGTCCCGGGGTGGGGTCTCAGCATCTCTCCCTGTTTTCTGGGGCTCCCAACCTCAAAGTCTGGCAGCCACTCAAATGCCTTTTGAAAATACACACCCTTAAGTGCTGCTTCTGGAGATTCTAACTCAGGCCCAGGAAATTATCAGGAACGTGGATGTTTTTAACAAAATCCCAGGTGATCTGGAAATGCCAGAGGTATCTGGGACCAGAAATTCCTCTTCAACACAACATGGTGTCTCTCTCTGGGCCTTTGCCTGTGCTTGCCTTCTATCTACTATGTCTTTTCCACCAATGGAAATGCTACTTTACCCAAAACATTCAAAAACTACAACACCTCTTCCTCCAGGAAGCCTTCCCTGATTTTTCTAAAATGCAGGTTCACTAGTTGGGGCCAGGAACCATACAATTCAGGTCTCACCAGGCTTGTTCTATAAACCCTTATGTAAGCCTTCTCTTCCCCATCTGAGACCACAGATTGGATGTGTCTAGTCTGTACATGCACCCACCACACCCAACATGCCTGGCATCTCTTACCCGGAGAGATCATTCTCAATCACCATCTTCTGCAGCCCAGCTGAGATGCTGCTGCTGCCGGAACCTGGTGTAGAGGCCAGGTCATTGGTCCCTGTGAGCTGCCCGCTGCCTGGGGTGCTCAGTGCTGTGTGGACATCCCTCAGGATCCGAGGCAGAGGTCCCAGTTTGGACACAATGCTCTGCAAAGACACATCAAGAGGCAGGTGTGACCTCCTGGAGCCACTTGGGGAGGTTAAGTATAGGACACAGCCACTGAGTTGTCTCTGAGAAATGCAGAGCCCTGCCTGCTGCCAGTCAGATCCAGCAGGTCTGGGAGGGGGAGACCAGGAGTCCTTAAATCTACACCTCTTACCAGTTCTCCAGATACCTCTGGAGCAGGAATAGGAAGCCCATAGGGAAGGTGCTGGTCTAGCTGATGAAACCTTGCATCCTAGTTCATCCTGCCCAAATGCCACCATAGAGAAGAAAGCACACATGGAATCCCAGAATTTCTATACCTACACCTCTCTATCCAAGAGGCTCCTGTGACAGCCCCTCCCACATCACCTACTCCACAGGATGGGCTAGGACCTAACCCACTTTGGCACCTCCACCCCTGTGGAGATGGTCCAGGCATAGAGTAGGCACTGCCAGATGCTGGGCAGACAGAGGGCAGTGCCCTGGCCCACCTCAGGTTTAGACATGGTACTGAGGGCTCCAGGCCACGGGGCTGAGCTGGAGGAGTGGGACACTGCCTTTGCTTGCTTACGCACAGAGGACTCTGTGTAAAAACAAAGCATGAAGACCTGTCCAGCCAAAAGACAGACTTGAGAGGCAAATAGCCTCATTTCCAATCCCTGTTGTAGCTATTCCCTGTGATAACCCTGATGACCTTACTTCCTGCCTGGTTGTGCATACATGGAAAGTGACTAGCATAGGGGTGCAGTAAGTAGTGGCAGACAGAGTAACTGATAATGGCTATGGCATGGAGCTTGGGGCCCACATTTCCAATCCCCTTCTTGCTTCTCAAGACCAAAGGCCAAAGGGATACAAATGAGCAATGATAATAGACTCCGACTGCAACAGCATCAGTTTCTAGTGCAAAGTCAGGACTAACCGAAGTGTCCATCACTAAGGGACTAGTGAAATGAACTTCACTCACGTGATGGGATAGTCTATGACTATTAGTATGCACTGACATGCCAGGGTGCCCACGAGAGTGGGTGAGAAAGGCATAAGGCAGTGTATACAAGTTCTCACTTTAAAGCAAACTTAAAAAGGGAAAGCTGGCTCATACCTCTAGTCCCAGATACTCAAGAAGCTGAGGTGGGAGAATGGCTCAAGTCCAAGAATTCAAGGCTGCAGGGGGCTTTGACTGCGCCACTACACTTTAGGGTAAGACTTTGTCTCTTAAAAACGGGAGGGACACTTGTTGTGCCTGTATATGTGTGTATTTACGTGTGCACAGAATGTGTCTAGAAGGCTGCACACCACCAGTGCTCTGGAGAGTCACCTCTAGGGAATGGGACCAGGTGGCACAAAAGGTATTCCAGGCTGGTTTTGACATTAATTTTGTAAGGTGGTCCCGTAGAACCTTAGAAAGCAATGGATATCTCCAAATGGTTCTTGGCAGGCCCAGCCCCTAATTCTAAGAAGCCTGTTCACTATGTGGTCCTAGGCCAATAGTAAGTGAAATACAGGGTGGGAGGCTCATTGCAGGTGACTGCAGCAATGTCAGAGGGTTCTAGTGAATAACCTGGTCAACCTGTGGTCAAGGGTGATTCTAGAAAAGTTTCCAATTTCCTGCCTGACAAGTAGGGTCCAGGGTTGACTCATCTTTCTTAAGTGAGGCTTCAAACTCTGACCTGGTTTCTCACATGCACTCAGGCGGGAGCACGCCTACACATGAGGCACTTACCCACCTAAGGCTGAGTACACCAGGCACAGCCCACGCCGCAGTCCCTAAAGTGGGGCTGCCATGGCAGGTGCTGGTGAGTGGAAATGGTACTTGCCTACAGAAAACAAATGGAGCCCACAGATCCCTGGTGTGTCCTGACAGGGTCTGAGCTGCTGTTGAAGTCACATAAGTGAACATTCTGCCTCATGGTTACTCTGGAAGGAGGAACACTGTGAGCTCTATGGTGGCCTTTAGCCCCACCCTCTGTCCCACGGTGGCGAGAGGCACCTGCTCCAGCTGGCTGATGGCCTCCCAGAGCAGCGAGTGCAGGCTGGAGAGCTCACGGCCCAGGTCGATATAGCCTTCGAAGCCAGCGGTGTTGGAGATGGTCTCGGGGTTGGAGATCTCCAGCAGGAAGCGCTGCATGTTGGTCCACTCATGCTCCAGGAACTGGTTCATGAATGACATGTATTCCTCCTTGCTGCCAAACCTGAAAAGAGGGGCAGTCAGCAGGCCCCACCAGGAGCTCCCCTCCATAGGTGTTCCCAGTCCTCAGCTCCCACCCACCGCATCCACTGTGGCCTACTTCCACCATGCTCTCTCCCTAACTCAACTGAACCTGCACTGACCCAGGTTACCAGGATCCTCCTTCTTCACAGCCAAGTCCAATGACCATTTTTTAAACCTGTCATCTTAGGATGTGGATGGTCTGTGTTCCCCCTCCACTGCCTGTCACAGTGTCCTTCTGCTCTGCCTCTAAGCTTCAGTGCCCTAGTACCCAGATGACTCTCAAGTCCATGCTCAGCTCAGGCCTTTACTGAGCTCAGATGAGTATGTACACAGGGAGCACCCCCTGCAAGTCCCTCCTACTCGGCCTGGCCAAGTCTGAAGTCATTGCTGTCACCCATGCCCTTTCCCTGAGCTCTTCACTCTAAGGGGAGACCCCACCAACTGTCCAGATACCCAAGCCAGAGCACCCCTCTTCCTTTTTACCAAACACCAAGACCTCCTGACTTTACCTTCTGACCACCTGGACCTCGTCCCTTGCAGCCACTGCACCCTGCACCACCTCTTCCCCATTTTCCACCATTTTTGTCAGAACCACAACTGTGCCCTCCTCCCTGATCTCCTGGCTGCCACAGTGCTCCCTCCAACCCCCCTGCCCACTGCTGTTGAGGCAATTTTTCCAGGATCCAGAACAGAGGAAGGCTGTCCTCTCCCTTGATTAACATCCTTCAGTGGCTCCCACTGCCCTGCCTGGCCTTCAGGTCTCCTCACCTGCTTCTCCCACCTGGTACTAGTTGGCACAGACACAGCCCTGCTGGCATGCCCAGCTTCTGCTCCCTATCTTCGTTGAGACAATGAATGCCTTATCCTGACATGCAGCTGGGGGTCTGTGTCACCTTAGAGGCCTTCCTGTCTGCTCTCTCAACAAGTTCAGGGCCCTCCTAAGAGACTAGTATACACATGTCACTGCTCTGCTGCTTATTCAACACATGTTCCCAGCTAAAGTGCTGAGCTCTGCTAGGGCTGGGATCAGCACTGATTCATCTCTTGTGCTATCAGAACCCATCACAGAGATGGCCCTGCAATGGGGCAAAAGCCATGCTCTGAGAATACACACAGAGGAGATGACCTGGCCCTTACACTTCCACCTGCTCACTCTAAGATTGCAACCAAAAACACCAGAAGTGCTTTATGAGAAAAGACATCCTGATAGCACTAAGCTAGGATAGTATGAAATGATCTGAGTACCCAACCACAGGGGATGAATTAAGGAATATGGGCCACTCCCTCTTGGAGGAATATTAGTCATTCATTTCAAAATAGGGCTTATGAGTGTCCAGGGATATATATTACTTCAAAAAAGTTGGAGAAAAAAAGTATCTTATTTTTACACCTATAAAAATTAGGAAACATACAAAACGACATGTACTTTTAGTAGTAGAAAGACAAAGAGTGGAGAGCTTATTCTGACAAAAGGGAAGAACAACGGGGGATGGCAAGGCGAGGGGCCTCCCCAGGGACTCCAGTCATGCCAGACTCTGCCAGTGAGGAGGAGGTACTCACTTGGCAAAGTTGGCCAGGTTCTGGGTAACCTTGGCAATGAGGGTGAGAGTGCGGGCAGTGCGGTCGTCAGGGTACTCCTGCAGCAGGTTGAAGAGCGAGGGCGACATGATGGCTGGGCAGAGGAAGCGCAGGAAGAGGGAAGCACTGATGAGCCGCTCGCTGATGTCTGGCCGGCCACGGCTGCTGCATTCCTGCCGCCATGAGGCGAACACCTCTTTCAGCTCCCGGGGGAAGACACTATGCAGGGACAGATGAGGGTGGGCTTGGTCATCAGGCAGGGGCTCAGGACAGGAGGGTGCAAGTCAAGGGGACTTGACTCTGGGTCCAACAGAATCCCATGTCCCAACCCCAGCTCAACCCCAAAACTCAGCACAGGACTGGCCAGGGGAGCAGCAGGAGACCCAGGCTCCTGCCAGGGTGACAGACTCTCAGCAAAGGGGTGAGTGGGCAGGGAGGGACTGGGGAGGGGCAGGCTCTCTGAATCAGGTGGAATCCCTGGCAAGGGCCAGTGCTGAACTGCCTCTCCCCATCTCCCCCAGTGCTGGATTCATGCTCAGACCTAAACATCAGGGGCAAGGGGAGTGAGGAAAACACAACAGAAACCGACTACTATTCCCTGGGTTTCCATTGCTGGTTTTTGAAACTCACTCTTTCTGCTTGAGTAATGTCAAAGGAATCCAAGGTTTCCTGTAAAGCTCAAAATGACCAAGAAGATAGGAGCACCCTTGACCACAGGGAGAAAAGATAGCTCTCCATCTCCAGATGGGGAAGGAAAAGGAGGTGGCCACTTCCCCAGGGTGAAGAGAGGGCAGAGCTGGGCCTAAAACACAGGGCTCTTGGCTCCACTCGGCATCCTAGCCTGTCACAGTTGGGCCCTGTCTGACCAAACTTTGTCAGTCTCCTATCTCTTTATTAGAAGTGCCTCCCACACTGGGGCAGCTGTGGCCCCAGTGCCCCCTGAAGCCAGTCTATACTGACTCTGTCACCATCTCAGCCCAGTGTGATCTGACCAAGACCCTGGCCCTCCTGGGCTTCGATTTCCTCTCCCTCATACCGAGAGCAAGGCCCACATCACCAGGCTCATGGAGCCATCTTAATGTTTTCTCCAAGCCCAACAGCCGATTCCCCAGGATCTCAGCAATGAACACTGGCTGAACTAGTAAAGGCACACCTGGAAGGGACGTGAGGGTGGCCTCATAATGCCTGGCACAGGACTGGGCAGGGGGCAGGTGCTGAGCAGTGACATCTATCGATGGCCTTGTCCAGGACAGAGGTGCCTCTGACAAATGCCAGAAAGAGGAAATGGAAAATCGTTGTCCACAGCTTTGTTTTCCCTGTATCCCACACCCAGCACCCCCACCCTAAACAGGGAGGTGGAGGGTAAAAGCATAGCCTGGATGGTGTGGGAAGTGTGTTCCCAGAGGGGTCAGGGCTCCTGGGCTGCCCTCAGGCCCAGGGGTGTAGAAAGTTGTATATTTGTGACCCAACCTGCTGGCCCCAGATAAGCACCTAACTCAGCCCGGGGCTGAGGGACCTGGGCAGGTGGATCACTACACTCCTGGCCTCAGGTCCTTCCCTCTGCCCACTTTCCCAGGGGCTTTCTTACCTAGCAGGCCTGCCTCTGCCTGTCTCCTAGGAATAGCAAACACTTCCCTGGCCCTCCCGTGTACCCAGCCCTGCCTGAGCTAGAGTATCTGCCAGGCCCCAGGTGTCCCCAGCATGTGCAGGACAGAGATTCAGATACAGACCCACAGATACAACCCATCCTGAAGGGACCAGGGCTTCAACAGAGGATACCCAGATGGGTGAGCTGACACCATCTGGTGACCTGAAGGAGCGCCACGGAGGGAGTCAGGTATAAGGCTCAGAGCAGGGAGGGCAAGAGTGTGTGCAGATCCAAGTGTGGGTGAGAGAGGCTAAACTTACAAAGGAACAAGGCCTGGCGCTGGAGTGTGGAGGGAAGTGGTGTCAAGAGGGGCTGTGGACAGAGGCTTACAAGGGCAGGGGACCTAAGCCTTGAGTCTAAAACCTGGGTATCTCCTCCACTGTGAAAATAAGCACACTGCCTGGGCTGACAGCAAGGTCCTCCCAGACAGTCCCACAGGCCACCAGAGCATGAGGCTGCACTTGACACCAGCCTGGCCATCACACATGTACCTCAGGAGCAAGCAGGTGGCTGGAAGTCAGCCTTGATTCCAGCCCTTACTGCATTCCTCTGTGAGTGGCTATTCCTACACACCCTGTTCTTCTCGAGGGCCGCAGCTGCCTGCAGACCCTGCCTTCCCTACAGTCCCATCCTCCCTTCTCTTTGTTCTCTAGTCCCAGTGGGAGGCCCGCCTGGTGCTCAGGCACCAAAACTTGCCCCAGCTGGACATGATCACCAGGGATAGGTGAGGTTAAGCCATCCACCGAGCCCAAGCAGGTGCCCATGCAGGGCCTAGTCATTCTGCTCAGGCTACAGCACCTACACCAGTACCCTGGGCAGGATACTCACTAAGCAACACGCACAGACTGCCCTGCCCAGGTTGCTTCTACTATGGCACCATAAAAATCATGTCCTGTGGATATTCTGAGCACTCCCCTATATCACAGAGTCCAAAATGGACCAGGTTGGGCAACTGGCAATTCAGTGAGCCTCAGTGGGGTCAGGCAGCGGGTGGCACACTAGTGCAGGCCTGCAGTGGGCACCCTAACATGGAGGGATCAGTAAGAGGATGGCGGGTGTTGTAGAGGCTTGCACTGACCAGTAGGAGTTGATGATCTTGCAGAAGGCGAGTTCACAGCACATCTTGAGGTTGCCTTGGTGCTCAGGGAGGTCAGCAGCTGAACACTTGCTGGGGTCCACTTCGCAGTTCTCATCTGATTCATACAGTGCTTTGATGAACTCACCTGTGCCAGGTGGGAAGGAAGGGGGGTTGAAGAGCTGGTGGGGACTGTTCGGCCCTCTTACCCACCCACCAGCTGGCACCTCCCTACCTAGGGCATCCTGTAGATACTTCTGGCCCACCAGCTTGAGGTACTCTTCGATGGCCTTGGTGGCCAGTGTGTTCTCCCGGAAGATAAGGTGCTCATTGTCCCCACAGCGGTCCACCTCAGACATCATCAGGTCTGTCAGAAAGTCCTGGGGATGTGGGAAGTGAGATTAGGACCCGAGCTGGCCGGCAGGAAGGGCCCCAGCATTCCAGACCTGGTCGGAGGAGAAGCCTCAGCTTCTCCAGGCTGCTCCAGCATCCCGAGAGGAACACAGTGCCCACCCCAGGGGACTGCTGAGGAGTATGGGCAGGGCAGGGAGGAGCCTAAAGCTGGTAATATCAGAACCAGGTCAAGGACGGGGGAGGCAGGCTTGCCGAGAGCATGCCACCCGGAGCCACAAGCCTCCCACCATCCTAGGCCAAGTGGATCAAATCTCTATTCCACCCTGACCGGATGGGTGACCACAGCAAACTTGCCACCCCCACCTCTAATCAGTGCCAGGGAGGACAGGCAAGGTACAAACAGCCGCCAGCATGTACCCATGACTATGGTTGGGCTCCCACACTAGACATAGCACAACTCCACAACAAAGGGTAAGAGAAGGATGGAGGAGGTCCTGTGCCCTGAAAGGCAAAGAGCCACCATGTTCAAATGGGGAAAGAAAGCAGAGCCTGATGTCCACTTGGCAGGGGGAGACTGAGGCACACTGTCCGTCTGGCAATCCCAGTGGACCCCACACAGTGCTGTGGAGGACCCAGCAGAGGAGCCTAAACCCACACTTCCCCCGGACTATGTAGCACCCACCCAGATCCTGACTCCCTCCCTCTGGAGCCCCTGCCTTCTTGTGCTCACAGGCAACCTGTGACTTGGGGGAGGGTGACAGGGCAGGGGCCACCCAGCATGAAGTCTGCCAGATGCCCAACGTGGGCAGAGGTTGCTGATGCCCTGGAAATTCCTTTCTCCAGTGCGCAAGATGTTGAAATAGAGATTAGACCCAGAAGGTGGGCTGACCAATGGAAGTACAGGAGGCCAAGGGGATGCTGTCAGCCTTCCTACCTACAGACAAGCTCTAGAGGCCTTCTCTGAACACACTGAAGCAGAGTAAGAATCACCTCTCCCCTAAGTTCCCACAGCTCTTGCAGGGATGAGGGGAAATCCCAGAGAGCTAGAACCCAATGAGGAGAAATTAAGGCACAGAAAAGGAATGACTCATCCAAGGCCACACCACCACCTTGGGCCAGATATGGCCTAAGTCTCTGGCTTCCCAGGCTCCATTTCTCCTCTAGCTGTGGATGGGACGAGGGAAGAAGCTATTCCCAAGTGTTCTGGAGAGGAGCAACCCCATGCTTGGCACTCAGCAACTTGAGTTACTTTCTATCCCTCCGTTGAAGGCTGTCCCCAATCTCTAGAGTACCTGCCAGGGTTAGCTGGAGTCCTTGCTTCCACCTCCCTCCACGGCCAGCAAGTCAGACTGGACTCTGCTTCCCAGATCAGCCCAGCCCTTGGGGCCAGGTCCTGGGAGACCAGACGGCTCAAGCCTCTGCCGCCTCCCCACTCCCTCCCCGGGGGCCACAGACATCCTCCATTTCTTTTCATAGAGGCCCACACACACCTTCACCTTGCCCGTGCTCTGCAGGATGTGCACCAGGGCAGACGCCATCTCCTCCTTGGTCTTAGCACTGAGGATGGGCTCCAGGGCTGCACACAGCCCCAGGTAGTGGTTGGTGATGTGCTCAGCAAACTCCTTGTACATCTCCATGGGCAGGATGGTGATAGTCTGGTAGCGCGCCTTGATGCGGATCATGGGCCCAGGACCCTTGCCGCCCTTGGGGTTGGGCGTCACCACTGGGTACCACTTCTCCACGAACTGCCGCCCAGCGACTGAGGCAGCAGGCAGGCTGACCAGGCCCAGGTAACTGTTACGCTCCTTCTTCTTCTTCTTGTCGGTCTCCCGATACAGGTGGACAGTGACCGTGCGCAGTGGTGGCAGGTTGTGGAACTCAAAGTGCTCACCCCAGAAGACGTTGTCTGTCTTGAGCTTGCCTGTGGTGCGGGCGTAGAGCACATCATCCAGGCACAGCTCACACAGGTACTTCTTTTTGGCGGGCAAGTCCTTGGCCTCGATCACCCACAGCTTCAGGATGTGCTCCACACGCCGGCTGTTGTCCTACGTGTGCACAGAGGGCCTAGGTGGTCAACTGGGGGTGCCACCTGCCCCCCAGCCAGCCCAGAGCCCAGAAGAGTCCTGAGATCTGGGCACTGGTAGTGATAAACAAGGCAGTGGGGGTGGGGGGCATCCAGCTGAGAGCAAGCACAGGGCAGGTCTGGTAGGCACCAGCTCACTAAGCTTGGGCTATCGACTTATCTAAGCCTCAGCTTGCATAGAAAAATCCATCTCATGAAATGAGAGACTGAGTAAAGAGGTCACACAATGCTTGGCATATTGTAGGTTATAGAGCTGTTATCAGCCCTTCCTTAACCTGCTGGCTTGTAATATAACTTAAGAGGAGACCTCACCGACCAGGACTCAGCTCAATTCAGCTTGGGAAATGGACACAGAGGGAAAGATATGACCTGATGAGAGAAGCCCAGGGACAGCGGGAAACACAGAGAGCACTAACATGGACCTGAGGAGGGGCAGACATCTATGCAGGAATGGGATAGGTGAACAGCAATCAGGTGGGGGGGAAGCAAGGACAAAGGTTCCAGGTAGGATCCCAAGAGTCCAACGCTCATTTCTCCAGCCCAACCTGTCTCCCAGGTATGAGAACAGACACATGCAGCCCCTATCTCAGGCTGGCCAACTCAAATTCCTTCCACAGCCCAGCAATACTACCCACTCAGGCTCCAATCCCAGCCCACTCCAAGGAGATCCTTCCTGCCTCCTCACATCTGAGTCTATAATCGCCAATACTTTGGCAGCGGGGAGTGCAGGCCTACCTTGTTGGGGTGCACAGCTCGCCGTAGGTTCTCCATCCACTTATCCCGCTCTGCTGCAGACCGGCAGGAAAAGCACTTGCTTCCTGATGATGTTGTCACCTATGGGAGGCAGGCAGGACAGTGTTACCAGGGAAGGGAACAGCAAGGCAGGACAACAACAGATCTCTGAGGCTCAGGAGACTTTTACCTCGGGAAGGAGTCAGGATAAGACTCCTTCATGTCCCATTTTGCAGGTGGTACACTGAGACATACTGTCCTAGAGCAAGACAGCAGCAGAAGAGTGGCCCAGTCCTGCACCAGCTGGCACCTAGTCCTGGTACCTTACTTCTGCCTCAGCATCCTCTGTCCAGATAGGAAAATGTTTTCTGACTCTAACCTCCCTCTCCCTGAGATGGGAAGAGGGAAGGAATTGGGCCCATGCCCAGGTCAGGGGATGATGCTTAACCCAAGCACAGCTTCCCTAGAGGCAGAACCACAGGTGCCAAAGAACAGTGACAACTTAAGCCTAATATTTTTTGTGCCAGCCTGGAGAAATGAGAATTGGGCTGTCTGGGTATGCCCTGGGGTCCTCTTCCCTGGAGCCTTAAGTCTCCCATCCAGCTCAGATGTCCCTTCCAGGCAAGGGAGGCTGCCCCAGGCTACTCCTTCCCTATGTTCTCACTGCCTCTGCACCCATCAAGAGCTCTCCAGTGGGAAGCAGACTCCTCACTCAGCCTTCCAGGGCTTGCACGGTCTGTAGCACCCCTGGCTGTGAATGACTGGACAAGCACTATCTTCAGCCCATCCTAGGCAAAGAAGTCCGAGCCCAGACCAAACCCAGATCAACAAAGAAATTTGTTCCTTTTTTTTGAGACAGAGTCTTAGTCTGTTGTGTACTCTGGCTAGAACACAGTGGCGTAACCATAGATCACTATCTTCTCACATTTCTGGGCTCCAGCAAACCTCCTGCCGCAGCCTCCTGAGTAGCTGGGATTATAGGTACCTGCTCCCACACCAGCTAATTTTTATACTTTTTTTTTTTTATTTTTATACTTTTTGTAGAGACAGGGTCTTGCTCAGGCTGGTCTTGAACGCCTGAGCTCAAGAATCGTCCCACCTTGGCCTCCCAAAGTGCTAGGATTATAGGTATGAGCCACCATGCCTGGCATAGACCAGGAATCTTGAATGGGAAACAGCAACCAGTGGGTACCAGGTGTCAAATGCCAGCCATCACTCTGTTCTGGGGGTACTAGGAAGTTGTCACACTCGTCCCCAAATGGCTGCTTATTACCAGGCTCTTTCTTCTACCACAGAGCTCCCCTAATTATGCATAGTTGCTGGGCGTGGAAATCTTCCCAGGAACCAAAGGAAGAAGACAGTGCAAATAACTGGAGAAGCAATTAGCAACCCCAGAACACCTGCAGTAACAGCAATGCTGGTACTGGTTTGTCATGTGACCTCTGACATCTTCTTACCTTCACTGCCTCTCGGATTCCCCATTTGCTCTGAGGGACTGGACGGGAAATCCTTAGGTAACAGTCCTACCCTGGGTGGGTTATAGGCTTTCTGTTCTCAAACCCTGGGTCAAAAGAATACTCGAGTAGGATAGGTTTGGGCTGTTATGCAGAGGGAGAAACAGACCCTGAAAAGGGAGGACTCTCCACTATACCAGACTACATCTGAGGGTGAGCAGACTCACATGGCATCTGGGGCTTAAGCAATTTGACACGGGCTTTTAAAAAACTCACTTTTACTCACTGCGGCCCCCAGCATCTTCCCTTGATATAGCTTGGAGAACAGATGCTGGCCCATTTCTGAAGCGCCCAGAGAGCAGGAATGACACCTCTCTACCCCTAGCTCCACCTAGTCTCTCAGGAGCCAAAAGCTACAAGCAGGTTCCAGCTGCCACCTAAAGAGCTGCCCTTGCTCTGTGGGGGAACCCACCTCAAAGCAGTAGTCCTGGCCCAGGATGCTGCTGTGTACCGGCTTGATGACCACCTCCTCCTCCATGCTGAGGTCCAGCGCCTCCACCGCACTGCTGGGGCTGAGAAGGGACTCGTGGGAGCGAGACTCCTTCAGCCTTGGCATCAGATGGGACCTGGGGGTGCACAGTGAGCATGTCAGGCTGGGCCAAGCTGAGTGCCTCATCCAGCCCAGCCACCCGACTCCCTTCCCAGGAAGCAGTCACTCCTCTCCATGTCCCCTCCTTTCTGTCTTAAGACCAGAGACCAGTCAGTCTCCTGTCCCCACCCCGGAGTCCAGGTGAGAGGCTCTGACTCTGAGGCAGGAGTGGAGGACCAAGTGGCCACTCAGTGGTTCAAGTGTGCACTAGAGCCTGCGGCAGGCTGTCCAGGCTGTCTCTTGAGCTTCCCTAGAGACCCATAGGAAAGCCCACATGAGCGAGACAGCCATCTGGGGCCTCTGCCACCTTCCCTCCCTCCTGCCCTGGTCCCTGCCCAAGACTGAAACAGTCACCTTGGCCCAACATTTATCCAGTACGCCCCTACTGACAAACTGTCCTGTGTGACCTGCTCCACAGAAGGGAGAAGAGTCACAGAGACCCTGCTGCTCCCACCACATGGAATGAGGACAGCTCAGAGCAGAAGCCTCTCTGCATAGGACCTGAAACATGGAGGCTTGGTCAGGGTCTATGTCCACAGGCACAAAGAGCAAAGGCAGTGGAAGCCACCTGGTACCCACATGGAGACTGCACATGGGCTGGCTCCCACACACCTGTCCCTGGACCACGGCTCAGCCTCAGCTTCCTTAGCACCTCACATGGAAAGCACTGCAGAGAGGCAAGTGTTTCTCTACAGCCAAGAGCACAGAGCTGTGCCTAACTGGAGTCCTCTCCCACACCGGGGCAGAGGAAAAGTCTGATGACCTGCTGGGCCTGCTAAGACCACCTCTGGTGGGAAAGCTTGGCAGGCCTTGCTTCTGTTTTACGCTTGGCCCAAACCCCTGGGGTTGGTGAGGAACCTGCCCTAGCTTAGCTTACATGGGGCTCCTTCTCCCAACACCCTCTGCCTTCTGGTTTCTGGCCTCCAACAGTCCAAGGGCTGATTCTACCATTCCCTCCTTGCCATAGGCCATGCTGAGATGTGGGCCCTGACCTTCAGGGGACTCACAACCTAGCATGAGTCACCAAACTGTTCCCCACTGGGCACACACCATTCCTGTGACTGCCCATTCCCGTGGCTGCCTGTGGGGCTGAGGCCCACTCCACGTAGTTCAGGAATCCAGAGATGAGCTGGAAGAGCCTCCCATGCTGGCAGAGGCCACCTTTCCACTCCAAACTCCACAACTCCATGGTAACAGTCCTCTGTATGAGGCCTCCCCTGACACTGCAACCCATGCCAGACACTACAAGGAATCAGAGCTGAAGGGGCACCCCAGTCCTTAGACACCTACACAGCCCAACCCAGGAGACCCAGCCAGCCTTCCCCCACTGTCTCTCCTTACCCAGCACAAAGCTGGCCTCTCAGACATGGAGGGAATGGGAGAGCCCAGCAAAAGCATGAGACACGCTGCAGTCAGTCAGAACCCTCCCAGACTACCGCAGGACTCCCGTGTGGAGCTTCTCAGTGTGGCTCCTGCCCACAGACACGCAAAACTGGCCTTCCTTAGCTCCTCCAGGGTTCTCTGTGGCCCACACCAAGCCATGCCGGTAGGTAGCTTTTTCCCTTGACAGTCCAAGGCCCAGCCTCCCCCGGTCACCCTGACCTATGCCATGGGTGGATCTGCTTTCCCCTTGGCTGAGGTTCAACCTGGGCTACCACCTCCCAGGGCAGACAACAGGCCTCTCTCCCAGACAGGGCTTCATACTTCAGTAGAAGAGATGCCTGCCTCAGATATTAGGAGGTCATCCCATCTAGTAGAAGCTGGGACCCATAGACTCCTGGGCCTGATGTCTGAGACCCAAAACACAGCCCGTAGGCTGAGACAGGGCTGCTTTCCAGCCTAGCCTGAAGAACTCTGCCAAGTAAGCATGCTGGGAGCCAGGGCAGGTGGAGTAGGGACCTAGGAAGTACAAAGAGAGGAACTGGTGATCTGGGGCTGCCTCTTGACTGAGGAGCCTGGCCAGTGCAAGGAAAGGGAGGCACAGTGTACTGGGTCTGCCCACATAAACTCAAGGTGACCCCGATGCTACAGCCCCCACAGCTCAACAGGCCCAGACCAAACCCCCAAACAGCCAGACCCTACAGCCTGTGGCTGCAGAATCTTCCCTTTCCTTCCCCACCACCCTGTCTCACAAGCATGCTCCAGCCAGCCCTGGCAACCCTGGGAAGAGTCCTGGTGGTACAGAGGGCTGTGGGGAATTTCAGGGCCCTTAAGACACCTAGACTGGGCTGGCCCACCCAGCTATAGTTGGGCAATCTTGACCTTCCCCATGTCTCTGAGGGCTTCTCCATGAGGGGGGACATGGAGCAGAGGCAGCCCCACAGCCCAGGCTCACAGGCAAGAAGAAGAATGTGGCAGGGCAGGGTCTGGGGAGGCCTGAATAGCTCCTGCGAGGTCTCCCGGGCTGCCCCTGAAGGTGAGCCTGGACTCTCTTGACTCAGGCTATACGTGCACTGCCTTCCTGACCCGCCTGGAGGCTACCTGCTACTTCCCACCCAACAGGTCATGACCATCTGGGCCCGAGGGTGATGGTCTGCTATGACCCTGCCAAAGTATGCTCATGGTGGTGGTTGATAAGATGATGAGGCCTCAGTAAAGCAAAATGGTCTTCTGATTACTTCCTGGACCCAGCCTAAGAACCACCTCTCTGGGAAGCCAGCCCTGTCCTATGCCTGTAGCACCTCCAGTCACTCTACACCAGGGACTGCCTGCCCCAACAGTCACCCAAGGCAGGACTTCCTCTCACACCAGGCATTGCTGAGCCACTTCCTTTCTTACCTCCATCCTCTGCCTTGCCAGGCTGAGCAAGTCCATCAGAGGCAGGAAGGGAGACAGTTACCAAAGACTGCCGAGGCTCAAGGGGGCAGTAAGTGGGCACAGCCTCCTAGCTGGAAAGCTCCAGTGGAAGGAAGAGAACAAGGACTGCTCTCTGCCTTGCTCCCGTCCCACTCCCAGGAGAGGGGTGCTCGTAGGCACCCACCACCAATCAGCATGGGGTGGGCATCACACAGTCATTTGCATATCTCTTATCTTTTTTTCTTTTGACGCTATCACCAGGGCTAGGGTGCAGTGGCATCATCATAGCTCACTGCAACCTCTAACTCCTAAGCTTAAGCGATCCTCCTAACTTAGCCTCCCCAGTAGCTGAAACTACATGTGTCCTCCACTATGACCAGCTAATTTTTTTTATTCTTAGTAGAGACAAGATCTCACTATAGCTCAGGCTGGTCTTCAACTCCTCAGCCTTGGCCTTGCAGACTGCTATGATTACAGGTATGAGCCACCACGCACAACCACTTTTTCCATTTTAATAGCATACACACCTACCAGGAGTATTCATCTACTCATTTTATGAAGAGGTAAGACTGGCTCAGAGAGGAGCAGTTACTTCATCTGCCTGTCAACCCTTGTAGGATAAGGACCCAAGTCAGCCTGCAAGCTCTGCCCAAAGCTGCCTGTTTGATGGGAACCTGGTGCTCCTATACATAGGGCCTCTGATGTATGCTGGTCCCAGGCCCTTTTCTGCTGCCCGAGGCTGGGGTGGTAGAGAAAGCAGCCCAACTGTGTTCCCTTCCCAGTGCCCAAATCAGTATCATGATGGCTCCCCTCTGACTTCTTGTAGGTCCATGGAGACCAGAGCCTTGGCCTCCTCAGCAAGGTGGCACCAAGAAGGGCCTTTGCCTAGGGGCTCCACATCTGCAGATCACTTCCATGGCCCAGGTCTGAGCTACTTCTCACAACAACCTTGCAGGGACCCTGTGTGATGCCACTGGGCTCAGAGAAGCTGGATCACACATCTACAACAGAACCAGGTCTCAAACCAGGGCTATAGAGCACACGCTGGGCCATCCTCACCAGGCAGAGCTGGCTTACCCTGGGTTGTGTGCCACATGAATATAACACAATCTCCACAAGCCTGAGAAGCAGATGCTGGCCTCACCCTCACTTTGCAGGGGAGAAACTGAGGCCTACTCAGAGAGGACAAGTGATGTGCCCAGTTTCCCTTCTTTTTCTAGTGTCATTCCCACACTCAAATCCCTTGGATCCATTTCCTCATCTGAAAAAGAAGGAAGGATTCTTGTCTCCAATAGAAGATAGCGAGCATACCCTGAAGTGGTAGGAAAACAGGATCTACAGGGGAAGCATCTCCTAGGCTTTTGAAGGAGCTGTGGGCTTCCTTCCAAGGCCACATGGGACTCAACTCCAGCACTGGAACTCAGCACTCTGGGCCACCAGCTAGGGTCTGTCTGCCTGCCCCAAACTTACAGGCCCACCCTTACGGCCCTGACTACTGGGCTCCTCAAGGATGACAAGTCTCTCAGGCAGGCCTCCAAGGTGCATGCTGTCCCCTCTGCGCAGACAACCCTTTGCGTTTGTCCTATCGAACCTTCAACACCCAGTATCACTGCTCCTTCTTTCATGAAGCCTTCCTGGATACTCCAAGCATACAGTGACATTCACCAGACGGGGTTGGAAAGGTCACAGGGCTGTCTCCATACCAGGCAAGGGACTCCTACCAGGTCTGGCTCAGCTCCAAGATTCAGAGCCTTGTAGTTCCTGACTCAATACCCCAACAGCCAAGATCAGCTAAGCCTGGTGGGTGCAGGAGGTCAACTGGAGTAGGAACAGTTCTCCCTGAACCTGCAAACTTGATGACATGGTGGTTCCCTTGGAGAGGGGACAAAGAGGTCCTAAAGATGGACTGTCAGGGCAGCAGCTTGTTCAAGGCCAATTCCCAAGAACAGCACCCTGAGGTTCACCCCAGAAATCTGAGAAATGCCCCTGCCTTTGCTTTGTCCAAGTACGGGGGAGCTCTCTCCATCTCTCAAGGTTAGGGGGCTTATCCTACACTCTGCTGCATCCTGCCCACCCCTACCCCAACCCCAGCCCTCTCTGAGACCCTTCCAAACATAGCAGATTCTTTATCCCCAGGGACTAGAGGCCCTGAGTGTCCTGCCTCCCACCAATCTGGGTCTTCACCTACACCCTCCATCGCATGGGAGCTTCATACCTCTAGGAAGGGTATGGAGCCATGATTCCCATGGATAGCCAAGAACCTAAGTAGACAGAAATGGCCTGGACTCCACTGGGGAATTGGTGTCCCTTGGCTTTCTCCTGTCCACAGCATCCCCCACTGCATGTGCCCCTCTATCCAGAACAGCCTCTCTCCTGTTCCTCCTCTCTCCTCTCACAGCCAGTAGGACAATGAAGTCCCTGAAGCCTCAACCTGGTGTTAAACCCTCACTTAAGTGCCACACACACACTATACTCGGCCAAGTGAGTTGGAATCTCCTCCCCAGCTGCTCCCTGACCAAGTCACAAACTTCCAGGGGCCCATGTCCTGCCATTTCTCGGGCCCATTCTACCTTTCCCTCCACTTCTCTGTGGAATAAAGCCCTTCCTTTTCAGTTTTCATAGCCTAGCTGTCCCTGTGTCCCAGCAGAGGCCACAATGCTGTTCCCGCTGTCTCTGGACAGACAGCACAAACTGTGCCACCTAGTGCCAGATCTCACTTAATTGTCATGACAACTCTATCAGAACTACACCTCAGAAAGTTGAGGTGACTTGTCCCAGATCATGCAAGTAGCAAGTGGCCAAATGAGATCTGAATCCAGTTCAGTGGTATCCAAGACTAACCACACTAGCACAAGCCACAGTTTCTGCCTGCCCTTTTTTTTTTTTTTTTTTTTTGAGACAGAGCCTCAAGCTGTCACCCTGGTTAGAGTGCTGTGGCATTACAGCTCACAGCAACCTCCAATTCCTGGGCTCAAGCGAGTCTCTTGCCTCCGCCTCCCAAATAGCTGGGACTACAG
>CAUYON010151829.1:0-10047 GCA_963573935.1 Arctocebus calabarensis | reverse complement strand
TAGTCTTTTTTGTGTGTGTGTAGAAACAGAGTCTAACTTTATCGCCCTCAATGCCGTGGCATCACAGCTCACAGCAACCTCCAACTCCTGGGCTTAGACAATTCTCTTGCCTCAGCCTCCCGAGTAGCTGGGACTACAGGCACCTGCCACAACATCCGGCTACTTTTCTGTTTTTGCAGTGTGGCAGAAGCCGGGTTTGAACCTGCCACCTTCAGTATATGGGGCCCACACCCTACTCAATGAGCCACAGGCGCCGCCCAGTTTTTCTATTTTTAGTAGAGACAGGGTCTCACTTTTGCTCAGGCTGATCTTTGAACTCATGAGTTCAAGCAATCTACCTACCTCAGCCTCCCAAAGTGCTAGGATTACAGCCCCCACGTTGGCTTTTTTTTTTTTTTTTGAGATAGAGTCTTGTTCTGTTGCCCCAGCTGGACTGCATTGGTATCATCATAGTTTTCTGCAACCTGAACCTCTGACCTCAAGCAATCTTTATTCAGCGTCCCAAAGTGCTAGGATTATAGGTATAAGGCACCATGCCTGGCTTTGGCTCTTTTTTTTTTTTTTAAGAGTCTCACTTTGTCACCCTCGGTAGAGTGCCGTAGTGTCACAACTCACAGCAACCTCTAGCTCTTGGACTTAGGCAATTTTCTTGCCTCAGCCTCCCAAGTAGCTGAGACTACAGGTGCCGGCCACAATGCCTGGCTATTTCTGTTGTTGTTGTTTGTTGTTGTAATTGTCGTTGTTTAGCAGACCCTGGGCTGGGTTCGAACCAACCCTCCTTGGTTTATGTGGCCAGTGCCCTAACCATTGAGCTACAGGCACCAAGTGGAGGTTTATTTTCTGACCCTGAATATGGTCTGTCCTGGTATATGTTCTATAGGTATTTGAAATCACATGTATTTGCTATCATTTGGTGGTGTATTCTTTTTTTTTTTAAGACAGAGCCTCAAGCTGTCACCCTGGATATAGTGCGGTGGCATCACTGCTCATAGCAACCTCCAATTCCTGGGCTCAAGAGAGGCTCCCTCCGCCTCCCAAGTAGCTGGGACTACAGGCGCCCGCCATAACGCCTGGCCATTTTTTGGTTGGGACCGTCATTGTTGTTTGGTGGGCCTGGGCTGGATTCTATCCCGCCAGCTCAGGTGCACGTGGCTGACACCTTAGCCACTTGAGCCACAGGCACCGAGCCTGGTGGTATATTCTTTTTTTTTTTTTTGAGGCATGGTCTCAAGCTGTCGCTCTGGGTAGAGTGCTGTCCCGTCACAGCTCACAGCAACTTAAAACTCTTGGGTTTCAGGGATTCTCTTGCCTCAGCATCCCAAGTAGCTGGGACTACAGGTACCTGCCACAATGCCTGGCTATTTTTTTTGTTGTTGCTGCAGTTGTCATTATTGTTTTAGGTGGCCTGGGCCGGGTTCAAACCTGCCAGCCGTGGTGTATGTGGCTGTTGCCCTACCCACTGAGCTATGAGCACCACCTCATTTGTTGGTACATTCTATACATGCCAATTAGATCCTCTTAATTGCTAGTGTTATTTTTTTTTGTTTGTTTGTTTTGAGACAGAGCCTCAAGCTGTCACCCTGGGTAGAGTGCTGTAGCATCACAGCTCACAGCAACCTCCAATTCCTGGGCTCAAGCGAGTTTCCTGCCTCTGCCTCCCAAGTAGCTGGAACTACAGGCGCCCGCCACAACGCCTGGCCATTTTTTGATTGCAGCCATCATTGTTGTTTGGCAGGCCCAGGCTGGATTCCACGAGCTCAGGTGTACGTGGCTGGCGCTTTAGCCCGTTGAGCCACAGGTGCCGAGCCAATTGCTAGTGTTATTGAATTTCTTTTATATCCCTACTGATTTTCTCTTTAGTTGTTCTACCAGTTTTTTGTTTTTTTTTTTTTTGAGACAGAGTCTCACTTTGTTACCCTTGGTAGAGTGCCATGGCGTCATAGCTCACAGCAACATCAAAATCTTGGGCTCAAGCAATTCTCTTGTCTCAGCCTCCTGAGTAGCTGGGACTGTCAGCATCTGCTACAACACCTGGCTGTTATTTAGAGACGAGATCTTGCTCTGGCTCAGGCTGGTCTCAAACCTGTGAGCTCAGGCAATCCACCTGCCTCGGCCTCCCAGAGTGCTAGGATTATAGGCATGAGCCACTGCTCAAAAGTTTAATTGTGATGTGTCTTGGCATAAATTTCCTTAGGTTTATTCTATTTAGTGTTCACTCATCTTCTTGAATCTAGGTTTACATTTTTCCAGATGTGGGAAGTTGTTAGCCATTATTTCTTCCCCTGCTTTCCCTTTGTCTCATTCTGTTGCCTAGGCTGCAGTGCAATGGTGCAGTCATGGCTCGCTGCAGACTAGAACCCTTGGGCTCAAGTGATCCTCCCACTTTAGCCTCTCAAAGTGCTGGGATTTATTTATAGGGATGAGCAATTATATCCAGCAGTGGGAAAGTTTTTGATAACAAATTCAACTTCTTTAATAGATATAGAGTAATTAATATGTATATATTTTTTGTTTCATCTTTTGAGCATTTTGGCAAGTTGTATTTTTTTGTAATTGAGACAGAGTCTCACCTTGTCGTCCTTGGTAGAGTGCTATGGTATCACAGCTCACAGCAACCTCCCAACTCTTGCACTCAAATGATCCTCTTGCCTCAGCATCCCAAATAGCAGTGACTACAGGTGCACCCCACCACATCTGGCTAATTTTTAAAATTTTCTGTAGCGACAGGGTCTCACTATGATGCCCAGGCTGATCTTGACCTCCTATCCTCAAGTGATTCAACCACTTTGGTCTCCCAAAGTGGGATTAAGGCATATGCCAAAGTTTCTGGCCTATCTGATATTTCTACACATATACTGATAGATGCTTGAAAGTCACCATGTGCAAAACCAAACTCCTGGAGTACAGTGGTAGAATCATAGCTCACTACAGCCTCAAACTCCTGAGTTCAAGGGAATACTTCTGCTTTAGCCTTCCAATTAGCTGGGATTCCAGGCATGAACAACCATAGGTAGCTAATTGTTTTTCATTTCCTTTGGCTCTGTCCAGGACCCCTGTCTGGGTACTTAGAGCTCAGAATGAAATTTTTTTTTTTTTTTTAGAGACAGAGTTTCACTTTGTCGCCCTCAGTAGGGTGCTATGGTGTTACAGCTCACAGCAACCTCCAGCTCTTGGGCTTAGGTGATTCTCTTGTCTCAGCTTCCTGAGTAGCTGGGACTATAGGTGCCTGCCACATGCCTGGCTATTTTTTTGTTGCAGTTTGGCTGGGGCTGGGTTCGAACCTGCCACCCTTGGTATATGGGGCTGGCGCCCTACTCACTGAGCCACAGGTGCCGCTCCAAAATGAAAATTTTTGTTCTCTTTTCTTCTCTCTCTTTCCTTTCCTTTTTTTTTTTTTTTTTTTTTGAGACAGAGTCTCACCATGTCACCCCCAGTAGAGTGCTGTGGTGTTACAGCTCACAGCAACCTCCAACTCTTGGGCTTAAGTGATTCTCTTGCCTCAGCTTCTCAAGTAGTTAGGACTACAAGCACCCGCCACAATGCCTGGCTATTTTTTTGTTACAGTTGTTATTGTTGTTTGGCAGGCCTGGGCTGGATTCAAACTCACCAGCCCTGGTGTTTGTGGCTGGTGCCCTAGCTGCTGAGTTACAAGCACCAAGCCTTTATTTATTTATTTATTTCTGAGATATGGTCTCCCAGGTTAGAGTGCAATGGTATCATCATAGTTCCTGCAGTCTCCAAATCCTGTACTCAAGTGACCCTCTTGCCTCAGGCTCTCTAGTAGCTGAGATTATAAGCGCATGCCACCATACCTAGCTCGTTTTTCTGCTGTTTGTAGAAATGAGGTTCTAGTAGCTGAGATTATAAGCGCATGCCACCATACCTAGCTCATTTTTCTGCTGTTTGTAGAAATGAGGTACTATTTTTTTTTTCTTTTGTAGGGACAGAGCTCACTTTATTGCCCTGGGTAGAGTGCCGTGGTATCACACAGCTCACAGCAACCTTCAACTCTTGGGCTTAAGCAATTCTCTTGCCTCAGCCTTCCGAGTAGCTGGGACTACAGGCGCCCGCCACAACGCCTGGCTATTTTTTTGTTTTGCAGTTCGGCTGAGGCTGGGTTTGAACCCGCCACCTTCGGCATATGGGGCCGGCACCCTACTCGCTGAGCCACAGGCGCCACCATGAGGTCTTACTATTAGGCTCAAATTGTTTTTTTGTTTTTTTTTCAAATTGGTTTTGAACTCCTGGCCTCAAACATTCCTCCCACCTCAGCCTCCCAAAGTGCTAGGATTACATGCATGAGCCACCATGTCAGGCAATTCACCTTCTTTCCTTCCTTTCCCTTCCCTTCCTCCCACTTTAGCCTCCCAGAGTGCTAGGATTACATGCATGAGCCACCATTCCAGCCAGTTCACCTTTCTCCCTTCCCTCCCCTCCCCTCTCATTCCCTTCTTTTCCTTTTTTTGGAGAATAGCATCACATTCTGTTGCCCTGAGTATAGTGCAATGGCATCATCATAGCTTGCTGCAACCCCTAATTCCTGGAGCTCAAGTTGTCTTCCTGCTTCAGCCTCCTGAATAGGTGGAACTATAGGCATGTGCCAGGATACCTGGCTAAGTTTTCTATTTTTAGTGGAAATAGGGTTTCACTCTTGTTTAGCTTGGTCTCAATCTCTTGAGCTCAAATACCCTCCTGCCTCAGCCTTTCAGAGTGCTAGGATTATAGGTGTGAGCCACCAGGCCTGTTGATATTCACCTTCTTAACCAAGTCTCATGACCAGCTAGATTTGGAATGCATTTGGTGCTCAGTGTCTATTTGTTAAAGGAATAGTATTTGTTGTTTTGTTTCTAGACCTTCTGATAGTTTTATTGTGTTTGGGAGATATTAATATCCTCAACTAGTTTTTCAACTCTCTTGATTTTATTTCTAGTCAGTGTGTGAATTTTTTTTTTTTTTTTTGAGACAGAGCCTTAAGCCGTCACCCTGCATGTGACATCACAGCTCACAGCAACCTCCAGCTCCTAGGCTCAGTCGAGTCTCCTGCCTCTGCCTCCCAAGTAGCTGGGACCACAGGCGCCTGCCACAACGCCCGGCCATTTTTTGGTTGCAGCCATCATTGTTGTTTGGTGGACCCAGGCTGGATTTGAACCCGCCAGCTCAGGTGTACGTAGCTGGCACCTTAGCCCATTGAGCCACAGGTGCCGAGCCTTTTTTTTTTTTTTTATTGAGACAGTTTTTCACTTTGTCCCCCTTGGTAGAGTGCCATGGTATCAGACCTCAAAGCAACCTCAAACTCTTGGGCTTAAGTGATTCTTTTGCCTCACTTTCCCAAGTAGCTGGGAGTACAGGCACCTGCCACAATGCCCGGCTATTTTTAGAGATGGGGTTTCACTCTGGCTTAGGCTGGTCTCGAACTTGTGAGCTCAGCCAATCCACCCACACCCGGCCAATGTGTGAATGTTTTGTGATAATTTTGCCTAGCCTTCTTCATAGTTTCTTCCTTAATAGTACATGTTCTAAATATTTATTGATTTGACAGTGAGGTCTTTCATTGCTCTAACACATAATGACCACTTCGTATTGTCCATGATCTGCTGAGTTTTCTGACTCAGATATTGCTGTTCTGACTTGATGACTACCACCTCCCTCTCAGATTCAGGCTTCTTCAGGGAAAACTAAGTACACTGGTACCTTGGACTGTGCAAAGAAGCTGTACCAAGAGTCTGGGATCCGAGGCATCTACAAGGGGACTCTGCTCACCCTCATGCGAGGTAACCTTTGAGGACCTCCACCTGAGGTCACCTAAGGATGGTCTTGCCTGTTTCACAGATTAGCCTTGGCATAATACATGTCATTGCTCTGACAGTACTGGCAGTGAGTGTCTGATTTTAGGCAGTCTCACCCTGGCCAGCATGGACACAGATGAAGATTGGGGACCTTATGTCCTTCCTGAGTGTCTGTAGAGGTGTACTTCATGACAATCATAGTTGTAGAGGAGTGGCAAGTAGATAGAAATAATGGATGGAGGCGTGACTATGAAGAGTGACTGAGGGAAAGTAGGCTTCTTCCTGCTTTTGAGAGGCATGTTTTGTTGGAGTGACAATAGCAGAGGTGGACACAGTCTCACTCTTGTCCTGTCATGGCAGGTTGGAGGAAACCCAGATGCACTAGCTGTGGATGTAACTGCTTGGAGTGGGCATGTTGGTGGTGACCACTCAGAGGAGACTTTAAAGATGAAATTATGTCATATGTATGGCACTCACACCAGTGCTTTGCGCAGAACAGCATCTCATAGCTGCAAAGTGGTTATTACAAATAGGATGTGACTGCTAAAGAACTTCTCAGGAAACCTTGAAGGGTCTAGTGCTAAACTTGGCTCTTCTAAGTTTAAGAAATTTATGGGGATTTTACATACTTAGTTCATGTTGTTTTTGCCACTAACAGATGTTCCAGCCAGTGGAATGTATTTCATGACTTATGAATGGCTGAAAAATATCTTTACTCCAGAGGGAAAGAGGTAAGGAGAACGAAGAACTTAGAAGCCCCTTTCCTCAGTCATGGGTGGGTGGCCCTCCCCTGTGGTAGGTCTGAAAGCAGAATTGGGACTTGTTCTTGGTTCCATGCCCACTTTCCTTATGGCTGCTAAGGTCCAGCTAGCTTCTTGTATTCTATGCTTCACTCATTGGAGCAAGTATTTGAAACAGGAGCATAAAACCTCCTCCAAGGAGTGGCAGCTGCAATATCATGGGTTCTGACCTCACACTACGTCCCTATAGCCAATTTATCCTTCTCTGTAACTTCCCTGTTTGCCACAGGAAGGATGGTCTGAATACCAGTCTCACAGCATTTGTCTGATTGGGGCTATGGTTGGTGTTGTGCAGGGTGAGTGAACTAAGTGCTCCTCGGATCCTGTTGGCTGGGGGCATTGCAGGGATCTTCAACTGGGCTGTGGCAATTCCCCCAGATGTGCTCAAGTCCCGCTTCCAGACTGGTGAGTGGAGGGTAGTGGATGATGACAGTCGGTCCTAGCGTTGGCTACTGCTGGGATGCAGAGCTCTTAAGGCCCTAGGGACACTGACTCTCCAGCATTCTCCCTCATAGTCTTTTGTGTTTTGGGAACCCTAGATTCATTTTCATGTCAGTCTAAACACAAGTAAGTGAGATAAGAAGTCAAATCTACTCTCTTTTCCCCTTATGAACAGAAGGGTTGTTTCATTCTTTATTCTTCTTTTCCATTCTCTTGGCAGTAGTAAATTCAGTATTTGTTTATTTTTCCTAAGGTAAATTGTGTTGTTTATGTCCTAGTCCACATGACCTGCAAGGTGTCCTCTCCCTGGTGCTGGCCCTGATCCTGCAGGAAGACTTAACTTCTAAATTCTCCCCATGTGTGTTGCCATGGTCAGGTCAGGAAACTTCCTGAAGACTTAACCATTGGATTCTGTCCCACAGCACCTCCTGGGAAATATCCTAATGGTTTCAGAGATGTGCTAAGGGAGCTGATCCGCGATGAAGGAATCACGTCCTTATACAAGGGATTCAATGCAGTGATGATCCGAGCCTTCCCAGCCAACGCAGTGAGTATTAGCTTGCAGAGACTGTGCTTTCTCTTTGGGGCTCAAGGCAGGGGTAGGTGGGCTGACTTTTGCTTGCTGTTGGAATTGATTGAGGACTCAGTTTCCCAAAACACTATCCTTAGCCAGAGTCTCCTTATTTGTTCCCTTTCCTAAAGTTGTCTAGGCGAATTTGCCTTTGGGGATCTCTGAGGTGAAGGGCTTTGATTTCTTGACTTGGCAGGCAGGATATGCATTTTCTTCTCCTCTTAAGAATGAAAGAGCAAAGCTTAAATCCTAGATCTAGGGTGGGAGTAGACTTTTGGTCAGAATAGGGCCAACCAACTCTGGTGCTGGGGTGGTGGTGGATGGGATTTATGAATAGTCACATTCCTGCTGGCTTTTTTCTTTCTCCAAACTCTTTCTCAGGCCTGCTTCCTTGGCTTTGAAGTTGCTATGAAGTTCCTTAATTGGGCCACCCCCAACTTGTGAGGCTGAAGGCTGCTGGAGGCTTCTGAATGATGAAAGGAAGAGTAACGGGCAGGGGACTCAGCAGTCCTGAAGGGTGAGGGGAGGGGGATGGTGGGATCAGAGCTCTGTGCATGACTTGGTGAGACCGTTGCCTTAATGACATCCTCTACCTTGTGTAACTTGGTGTGCCATTTTGAAACTTGAATTTACTCTTGTCAGTGTAAGGGATCCCAAGAGGGTTTGGAGATGGAAAAGTAGCTTCTCGACCAAATACTACCTGTAGCCAGAATGCTGTCTAGTGGTTAACTGCTGGTCATACTACACCCAAAATATTTTTTGTTAAAGAGGTAATCTCAGTTTCTCACTGGAGGCACTCTGCATGTTTTCAAACAGCTGACCAGGAGCTGGGGCCTTCTTCAATCTCTAGCCAGGAATACCCATCTGATTTCCAGGGTGCCATCTAATTATGGCTTGCACATGGGAAAATGGACATGAGGCCATATTATCTTTCCAAGTGTACTAGGCATATATGCCTAGGAACAGACAGCCTATTAACCTTTGGACTTTTATTTTTTACACATGCAAGTAATCAAAAGTAAAACTAGAGTAGCCTAATTTCCCAAGAGTAAGTGGAAAACTTTCCCTCCTACACAGTGAAGACAGTTCTAGCCTGTTAGGATAAGAGAGAAAGCTCAGGGTGTAGGAAGGCTCTTTTCGCACACTCTTTTCTCATGAAAAGCACCATATTTTAATAGGAAACAATAAATATTGTTTCTAATTTTTGCATTGTGTGATTTTTTTTTCTTCTGATTCTGGGACATTTTGGTAGGCAGCTATAGGTCTTTGTGGAGGCTATCAGGGATCCAGTATCTTTTCCTGGGAGTCTTAGGCAGGGGATCTGACAGGAGGAGGAGAAAGAGGAAGTTTGGGCTTGCTCAGCATTTTCTCTTTTTCTTTTGTTTTTCAGTTTTTGGACAGGTTTGGGCTTGAACCTGCCACCTCCGGCTTACGGAGCTGGCGTCCTACTCCTTTGAGCCACAGGCACTGCCCTCTTTTTCTTTTTTTGAGACAGAGTCTCACTTGTCACTCACTAGAGCACTGTGGCATCATAGCTTACAGCAACCTCAAACTCTTGGGCTCAAGCGATTCTCTTGTCTTAGCCTCCCACGTAGCTAGTACTACAGGTACCAGCTATAGTACCCACTGTTGTTACCCACCACAATGCCTGGCCATTTTTAGAGATGAGATTTCGCTCTTGCTCAGGTTGGTCTTGAACCTGTGAACTCAGGCAATCTACCTGCCTTCGTCTCCCAGAGTGCTAGGATTATAGTGTGAGCCAGCGCACCTGGCCCTTGCTCAGCCTTTTCTGACTGTCCTAGCTCCTGCTGCTCTAGGGAGGGTGGGTGGTGTGATGTAGCTTGATTGGTAACTGCTCATACAGCCCTTGGTGAAAACCTGGTATGTAGGCCCCCAGAAGTTCCAACCCATCCTTCATTTATTCTTCTCTCTGCCCTGAGCAGACAAGGATGTCTGAATAATCAATTGTTCTAAAAGAGCAAAAATAATCTCAGGGGCTTGGCGCCTGTGGCTCAGCGGGCTAAGGTGCCAGCCACGAACACCTGAACTGGCGGGTTTGAATCCAGCCTGGGCCCGCCAGACTATGACGGCTGCAACCAAAAAATGGTCGGGCATTGTGGCGGGCGCCCGTAGTCCCAGCTACTTGGGAGGCAGACGCAAGAGACTCACTTGAGCCCAGGAATTGGAGGTTGCTGTGAGCTGTGATGCTATAGCACTCTATCCAGGGTGACAGCTTGAGGCTCTGTCTCAAAAAAAAAAAAAAAAAAATCTCAGGTTTTCATGTGGAGTTTATTTATTTATTTATTTATTTTTGAGACAGAGCCTCAAGCTATCGCCCTGGGTAGAGTGCCGTGGCATCACAGCTCACAGCAACCTCCAATTCCTGGGCTCAAGCGAGTCTCTTGCCTCAGCCTCCCAAGTAGCTGGGACTACAGGCGCCTGCCACAAC